>CAUVYM010000069.1:0-24841 GCA_963556165.1 Tipula helvola
GAGACCGTAATTTTGTGCAAACAAATTTTTTGTTCAAATTTTAATATTTTATTGGCTTAATCGATGCTCTAGATTATCAGAATTATGATAAAAATAATTTTAATATAAATTTATATAAACACATTTAATAAATGCGTGCTCTTTCGGTGGCGTACTGTACTACGTAGTATACTACGAGACCGTAATTTTGTGCAAACAAATTTTTTGTTAAAATTTTATTATTTTATTGGCTTAATCGATGCTCTAGATTATCAGAATTATGATAAAAATAATTTTAATATAAATTTATATAAACACATTTAATAAATGCGTGCTCTTTCGGTGGCGTACTGTACTACGTAGTATACTACGAGACCGTAATTTTGTGCAAACAAATTTTTTGTTAAAATTTTAATATTTTATTGGCTTAATCGATGCTCTAGATTATCAGAATTATGATAAAAATAATTTTAATATAAATTTATATAAACACATTTAATAAATGCGTGCTCTTTCGGTGGCGTACTGTACTACGTAGTATACTACGAGACCGTAATTTTGTGCAAACAAATTTTTTGTTCAAATTTTATTATTTTATTGGCTTAATCGATGCTCTAGGTTATCAGAATTATGATAAAAATAATTTTAATATAAATTTATATAAACACATTTAATAAATGCGTGCTCTTTCGGTGGCGTACTGTACTAGGTAGTATACTACGAGACCGTAATTTTGTGCAAACAAATTTTTTGTTAAAATTTTAATATTTTATTGGCTTAATCGATGCTCTAGATTATCAGAATTATGATAAAAATAATTTTAATATAAATTTATATAAACACATTTAATAAATGCGTGCTCTTTCGGTGGCGTACTGTACTACGTAGTATACTACGAGACCGTAATTTTGTGCAAACAAATTTTTTGTTAAAATTTTAATATTTTATTGGCTTAATCGATGCTCTAGATTATCAGAATTATGATAAAAATAATTTTAATATAAATTTATATAAACACATTTAATAAATGCGTGCTCTTTCGGTGGCGTACTGTACTAGGTAGTATACTACGAGACCGTAATTTTGTGCAAACAAATTTTTTGTTCAAATTTTAATATTTTATTGGCTTAATCGATGCTCTAGATTATCAGAATTATGATAAAAATAATTTTAATATAAATTTATATAAACACATTTAATAAATGCGTGCTCTTTCGGTGGCGTACTGTACTACGTAGTATACTACGAGACCGTAATTTTGTGCAAACAAATTTTTTGTTAAAATTTTATTATTTTATTGGCTTAATCGATGCTCTAGATTATCAGAATTATGATAAAAATAATTTTAATATAAATTTATATAAACACATTTAATAAATGCGTGCTCTTTCGGTGGCGTACTGTACTACGTAGTATACTACGAGACCGTAATTTTGTGCAAACAAATTTTTTGTTAAAATTTTAATATTTTATTGGCTTAATCGATGCTCTAGATTATCAGAATTATGATAAAAATAATTTTAATATAAATTTATATAAACACATTTAATAAATGCGTGCTCTTTCGGTGGCGTACTGTACTACGTAGTATACTACGAGACCGTAATTTTGTGCAAACAAATTTTTTGTTAAAATTTTATTATTTTATTGGCTTAATCGATGCTCTAGGTTATCAGAATTATGATAAAAATAATTTTAATATAAATTTATATAAACACATTTAATAAATGCGTGCTCTTTCGGTGGCGTACTGTACTAGGTTGTATACTACGAGACCGTAATTTTGTGCAAACAAATTTTTTGTTAAAATTTTAATATTTTATTGGCTTAATCGATGCTCTAGATTATCAGAATTATGATAAAAATAATTTTAATATAAATTTATATAAACACATTTAATAAATGCGTGCTCTTTCGGTGGCGTACTGTACTACGTAGTATACTACGAGACCGTAATTTTGTGCAAACAAATTTTTTGTTAAAATTTTAATATTTTATTGGCTTAATCGATGCTCTAGATTATCAGAATTATGATAAAAATAATTTTAATATAAATTTATATAAACACATTTAATAAATGCGTGCTCTTTCGGTGGCGTACTGTACTACGTAGTATACTACGAGACCGTAATTTTGTGCAAACAAATTTTTTGTTCAAATTTTAATATTTTATTGGCTTAATCGATGCTCTAGATTATCAGAATTATGATAAAAATAATTTTAATATAAATTTATATAAACACATTTAATAAATGCGTGCTCTTTCGGTGGCGTACTGTACTACGTAGTATACTACGAGACCGTAATTTTGTGCAAACAAATTTTTTGTTCAAATTTTAATATTTTATTGGCTTAATCGATGCTCTAGATTATCAGAATTATGATAAAAATAATTTTAATATAAATTTATATAAACACATTTAATAAATGCGTGCTCTTTCGGTGGCGTACTGTACTACGTAGTATACTACGAGACCGTAATTTTGTGCAAACAAATTTTTTGTTCAAATTTTAATATTTTATTGGCTTAATCGATGCTCTAGATTATCAGAATTATGATAAAAATAATTTTAATATAAATTTATATAAACACATTTAATAAATGCGTGCTCTTTCGGTGGCGTACTGTACTACGTAGTATACTACGAGAACGTAATTTTGTGCAAACAAATTTTTTGTTAAAATTTTAATATTTTATTGGCTTAATCGATGCTCTAGATTATCAGAATTATGATAAAAATAATTTTAATATAAATTTATATAAACACATTTAATAAATGCGTGCTCTTTCGGTGGCGTACTGTACTACGTAGTATACTACGAGACCGTAATTTTGTGCAAACAAATTTTTTGTTAAAATTTTAATATTTTATTGGCTTAATCGATGCTCTAGATTATCAGAATTATGATAAAAATAATTTTAATATAAATTTATATAAACACATTTAATAAATGCGTGCTCTTTCGGTGGCGTACTGTACTACGTAGTATACTACGAGACCGTAATTTTGTGCAAACAAATTTTTTGTTAAAATTTTAATATTTTATTGGCTTAATCGATGCTCTAGATTATCAGAATTATGATAAAAATAATTTTAATATAAATTTATATAAACACATTTAATAAATGCGTGCTCTTTCGGTGGCGTACTGTACTACGTAGTATACTACGAGACCGTAATTTTGTGCAAACAAATTTTTTGTTCAAATTTTAATATTTTATTGGCTTAATCGATGCTCTAGATTATCAGAATTATGATAAAAATAATTTTAATATAAATTTATATAAACACATTTAATAAATGCGTGCTCTTTCGGTGGCGTACTGTACTACGTAGTATACTACGAGACCGTAATTTTGTGCAAACAAATTTTTTGTTCAAATTTTAATATTTTATTGGCTTAATCGATGCTCTAGATTATCAGAATTATGATAAAAATAATTTTAATATAAATTTATATAAACACATTTAATAAATGCGTGCTCTTTCGGTGGCGTACTGTACTACGTAGTATACTACGAGACCGTAATTTTGTGCAAACAAATTTTTTGTTAAAATTTTAATATTTTATTGGCTTAATCGATGCTCTAGATTATCAGAATTATGATAAAAATAATTTTAATATAAATTTATATAAACACATTTAATAAATGCGTGCTCTTTCGGTGGCGTACTGTACTAGGTAGTATACTACGAGACCGTAATTTTGTGCAAACAAATTTTTTGTTCAAATTTTAATATTTTATTGGCTTAATCGATGCTCTAGATTATCAGAATTATGATAAAAATAATTTTAATATAAATTTATATAAACACATTTAATAAATGCGTGCTCTTTCGGTGGCGTACTGTACTACGTAGTATACTACGAGACCGTAATTTTGTGCAAACAAATTTTTTGTTAAAATTTTATTATTTTATTGGCTTAATCGATGCTCTAGATTATCAGAATTATGATAAAAATAATTTTAATATAAATTTATATAAACACATTTAATAAATGCGTGCTCTTTCGGTGGCGTACTGTACTACGTAGTATACTACGAGACCGTAATTTTGTGCAAACAAATTTTTTGTTAAAATTTTAATATTTTATTGGCTTAATCGATGCTCTAGATTATCAGAATTATGATAAAAATAATTTTAATATAAATTTATATAAACACATTTAATAAATGCGTGCTCTTTCGGTGGCGTACTGTACTACGTAGTATACTACGAGACCGTAATTTTGTGCAAACAAATTTTTTGTTAAAATTTTATTATTTTATTGGCTTAATCGATGCTCTAGGTTATCAGAATTATGATAAAAATAATTTTAATATAAATTTATATAAACACATTTAATAAATGCGTGCTCTTTCGGTGGCGTACTGTACTAGGTTGTATACTACGAGACCGTAATTTTGTGCAAACAAATTTTTTGTTCAAATTTTAATATTTTATTGGCTTAATCGATGCTCTAGATTATCAGAATTATGATAAAAATAATTTTAATATAAATTTATATAAACACATTTAATAAATGCGTGCTCTTTCGGTGGCGTACTGTACTACGTAGTATACTACGAGACCGTAATTTTGTGCAAACAAATTTTTTGTTAAAATTTTATTATTTTATTGGCTTAGTCGATGCTCTAGGTTATCAGAATTATGATAAAAATAATTTTAATATAAATTTATATAAACACATTTAATAAATGCGTGCTCTTTCGGTGGCGTACTGTACTACGTAGTATACTACGAGACCGTAATTTTGTGCAACCAAATTTTTTGTTAAAATTTTGTTATTTTATTGGCTTAATCGATGCTCTAGATTATCAGAATTATGATAAAAATAATTTTAATATAAATTTATATAAACACATTTAATAAATGCGTGCTCTTTCGGTGGCGTACTGTACTATGTAGTATACTACGAGACCGTAATTTTGTGCAAACAAATTTTTTGTTAAAATTTTATTATTATATTGGCTTAATCGATGCTCTAGATTATCAGAATTATGATAAAAATAATTTTAATATAAATTTATATAAACACATTTAATAAATGCGTGCTCTTTCGGTGGCGTACTGTACTACGTAGTATACTACGAGACCGTAATTTTGTGCAAACAAATTTTTTGTTAAAATTTTAATATTTTATTGGCTTAATCGATGCTCTAGATTATCAGAATTATGATAAAAATAATTTTAATATAAATTTATATAAACACATTTAATAAATGCGTGCTCTTTCGGTGGCGTACTGTACTACGTAGTATACTACGAGACCGTAATTTTGTGCAAACAAATTTTTTGTTAAAATTTTATTATTTTATTGGCTTAATCGATGCTCTAGGTTATCAGAATTATGATAAAAATAATTTTAATATAAATTTATATAAACACATTTAATAAATGCGTGCTCTTTCGGTGGCGTACTGTACTACGAGACCGTAATTTTGTGCAAACAAATTTTTTGTTAAAATTTTATTATTTTATTGACTTAATCGATGCTCTAGGTTATCAGAATTATGATAAAAATAATTTTAATATAAATTTATATAAACACATTTAATAAATGCGTGCTCTTTCGGTGGCGTACTGTACTAGGTAGTATACTACGAGACCGTAATTTTGTGCAAACCAATTTTTTGTTCAAATTTTAATATTTTATTGGCTTAATCGATGCTCTAGATTATCAGAATTATGATAAAAATAATTTTAATATAAATTTATATAAACACATTTAATAAATGCGTGCTCTTTCGGTGGCGTACTGTACTACGTAGTATACTACGAGACCGTAATTTTGTGCAAACAAATTTTTTGTTAAAATTTTAATATTTTATTGGCTTAATCGATGCTCTAGATTATCAGAATTATGATAAAAATAATTTTAATATAAATTTATATAAACACATTTAATAAATGCGTGCTCTTTCGGTGGCGTACTGTACTACGTAGTATACCACGAGACCGTAATTTTGTGCAAACAAATTTTTTGTTAAAATTTTATTATTTTATTGGCTTAATCGATGCTCTAGGTTATCAGAATTATGATAAAAATAATTTTAATATAAATTTATATAAACACATTTAATAAATGCGTGCTCTTTCGGTGGCGTACTGTACTAGGTAGTATACTACGAGACCGTAATTTTGTGCAAACAAATTTTTTGTTCAAATTTTAATATTTTATTGGCTTAATCGATGCTCTAGATTATCAGAATTATGATAAAAATAATTTTAATATAAATTTATATAAACACATTTAATAAATGCGTGCTCTTTCGGTGGCGTACTGTACTACGTAGTATACTACGAGACCGTAATTTTGTGCAAACAAATTTTTTGTTAAAATTTTATTATTTTATTGGCTTAATCGATGCTCTAGATTATCAGAATTATGATAAAAATAATTTTAATATAAATTTATATAAACACATTTAATAAATGCGTGCTCTTTCGGTGGCGTACTGTACTACGTAGTATACTACGAGACCGTAATTTTGTGCAAACAAATTTTTTGTTAAAATTTTAATATTTTATTGGCTTAATCGATGCTCTAGATTATCAGAATTATGATAAAAATAATTTTAATATAAATTTATATAAACACATTTAATAAATGCGTGCTCTTTCGGTGGCGTACTGTACTACGTAGTATACTACGAGACCGTAATTTTGTGCAAACAAATTTTTTGTTAAAATTTTATTATTTTATTGGCTTAATCGATGCTCTAGGTTATCAGAATTATGATAAAAATAATTTTAATATAAATTTATATAAACACATTTAATAAATGCGTGCTCTTTCGGTGGCGTACTGTACTAGGTTGTATACTACGAGACCGTAATTTTGTGCAAACAAATTTTTTGTTCAAATTTTAATATTTTATTGGCTTAATCGATGCTCTAGATTATCAGAATTATGATAAAAATAATTTTAATATAAATTTATATAAACACATTTAATAAATGCGTGCTCTTTCGGTGGCGTACTGTACTACGTAGTATACTACGAGACCGTAATTTTGTGCAAACAAATTTTTTGTTAAAATTTTATTATTTTATTGGCTTAATCGATGCTCTAGGTTATCAGAATTATGATAAAAATAATTTTAATATAAATTTATATAAACACATTTAATAAATGCGTGCTCTTTCGGTGGCGTACTGTACTACGTAGTATACTACGAGACCGTAATTTTGTGCAACCAAATTTTTTGTTAAAATTTTGTTATTTTATTGGCTTAATCGATGCTCTAGATTATCAGAATTATGATAAAAATAATTTTAATATAAATTTATATAAACACATTTAATAAATGCGTGCTCTTTCGGTGGCGTACTGTACTATGTAGTATACTACGAGACCGTAATTTTGTGCAAACAAATTTTTTGTTAAAATTTTATTATTATATTGGCTTAATCGATGCTCTAGATTATCAGAATTATGATAAAAATAATTTTAATATAAATTTATATAAACACATTTAATAAATGCGTGCTCTTTCGGTGGCGTACTGTACTACGTAGTATACTACGAGACCGTAATTTTGTGCAAACAAATTTTTTGTTAAAATTTTATTATTTTATTGGCTTAATCGATGCTCTAGGTTATCAGAATTATGATAAAAATAATTTTAATATAAATTTATATAAACACATTTAATAAATGCGTGCTCTTTCGGTGGCGTACTGTACTAGGTAGTATACTACGAGACCGTAATTTTGTGCAAACAAATTTTTTGTTAAAATTTTATTATTTTATTGGCTTAATCGATGCTCTAGATTATCAGAATTATGATAAAAATAATTTTAATATAAATTTATATATTTAGAGTTACTTTTTTGTTGTTTCGGAATTTTTGCTAGATAAAAATTCTTTTTGTACTTTTCGACATATAGAAAAACGGTAAAAACGACGAAACGAATTTATTTATCTGTTAACTGTTTACAGTTATCGAAAGAGAAAAGAGAGGAGAACAATAAACAATTAAAATCATGATTTCACAATTTGTGTCGCTTGAGCCCTTTGATTAAATTAGCATCGATATAAATCTTTACAGATATTTCGATCCTTAGATCATCTTCTTGTGTTTTTCCACAGAAACTATAATACAATTAAAATATAAATTAAAAAATTTTTAGATTAAAATTTTAACAAAATTAAAAAAAAAAAAAAAAAAAAAAATTTTTAATTTTGTTAAAATTTTAATCTAAAAATTTTTTAATTGTATTATAGTTTCTGTGGAAAAACACAAGAAGATGATCTAATCATCGAAATATCTGTAAAGATTTATATATATATATTTTATTAAATAATCGAAATAAATTATTAATAAAAAATAGTGTTGTAAAAAGTACAAAAAGAATTTTTATCTAGCATAAATTTATATAAACACATTTAATAAATGCGTGCTCTTTCGGTGGCGTACTGTACTACGTAGTATACTACGAGACCGTAATTTTGTGCAAACAAATTTTTTGTTAAAATTTTGTTATTTTATTGGCTTAATCGATGCTCTAGATTATCAGAATTATGATAAAAATAATTTTAATATAAATTTATATAAACACATTTAATAAATGCGTGCTCTTTCGGTGGCGTACTGTACTACGTAGTATACTACGAGACCGTAATTTTGTGCAAACAAATTTTTTGTTAAAATTTTAATATTTTATTGGCTTAATCGATGCTCTAGATTATCAGAATTATGATAAAAATAATTTTAATATAAATTTATATAAACACATTTAATAAATGCGTGCTCTTTCGGTGGCGTACTGTACTACGTAGTATACTACGAGACCGTAATTTTGTGCAAACAAATTTTTTGTTAAAATTTTATTATTTTATTGGCTTAATCGATGCTCTAGGTTATCAGAATTATGATAAAAATAATTTTAATATAAATTTATATAAACACATTTAATAAATGCGTGCTCTTTCGGTGGCGTACTGTACTACGTAGTATACTACGAGACCGTAATTTTGTGCAAACAAATTTTTTGTTAAAATTTTGTTATTTTATTGGCTTAATCGATGCTCTAGATTATCAGAATTATGATAAAAATAATTTTAATATAAATTTATATAAACACATTTAATAAATGCGTGCTCTTTCGGTGGCGTACTGTACTATGTAGTATACTACGAGACCGTAATTTTGTGCAAACAAATTTTTTGTTAAAATTTTATTATTATATTGGCTTAATCGATGCTCTAGATTATCAGAATTATGATAAAAATAATTTTAATATAAATTTATATAAACACATTTAATAAATGCGTGCTCTTTCGGTGGCGTACTGTACTACGTAGTATACTACGAGACCGTAATTTTGTGCAAACAAATTTTTTGTTAAAATTTTAATATTTTATTGGCTTAATCGATGCTCTAGGTTATCAGAATTATGATAAAAATAATTTTAATATAAATTTATATAAACACATTTAATAAATGCGTGCTCTTTCGGTGGCGTACTGTACTACGTAGTATACTACGAGACCGTAATTTTGTGCAAACAAATTTTTTGTTAAAATTTTATTATTTTATTGGCTTAATCGATGCTCTAGGTTATCAGAATTATGATAAAAATAATTTTAATATAAATTTATATAAACACATTTAATAAATGCGTGCTCTTTCGGTGGCGTACTGTACTACGTAGTATACTACGAGACCGTAATTTTGTGCAAACAAATTTTTTGTTAAAATTTTATTATTTTATTGGCTTAATCGATGCTCTAGGTTATCAGAATTATGATAAAAATAATTTTAATATAAATTTATATAAACACATTTAATAAATGCGTGCTCTTTCGGTGGCGTACTGTACTACGTAGTATACTACGAGACCGTAATTTTGTGCAAACAAATTTTTTGTTAAAATTTTATTATTTTATTGGCTTAATCGATGCTCTAGGTTATCAGAATTATGATAAAAATAGTTTTAATATAAATTTATATAAACACATTTAATAAATGCGTGCTCTTTCGGTGGCGTACTGTACTAGGTAGTATACTACGAGACCGTAATTTTGTGCAAACAAATTTTTTGTTCAAATTTTAATATTTTATTGGCTTAATCGATGCTCTAGATTATCAGAATTATGATAAAAATAATTTTAATATAAATTTATATAAACACATTTAATAAATGCGTGCTCTTTCGGTGGCGTACTGTACTACGTAGTATACTACGAGACCGTAATTTTGTGCAAACAAATTTTTTGTTAAAATTTTATTATTTTATTGGCTTAATCGATGCTCTAGGTTATCAGAATTATGATAAAAATAATTAAAATATAAATTTATATAAACACATTTAATAAATGCGTGCTCTTTTGGTGGCGTACTGTACTACGTAGTATACTACGAGACCGTAATTTTGTGCAAACAAATTTTTTGTTAAAATTTTAATATTTTATTGGCTTAATCGATGCTCTAGATTATCAGAATTATGATAAAAATAATTTTAATATAAATTTATATAAACACATTTAATAAATGCGTGCTCTTTCGGTGGCGTACTATACTATGTAGTATACTACGAGACCGTAATTTTGTGCAAACAAATTTTTTGTTAAAATTTTATTATTATATTGGCTTAATCGATGCTCTAGATTATCAGAATTATGATAAAAATAATTTTAATATAAATTTATATAAACACATTTAATAAATGCGTGCTCTTTCGGTGGCGTACTGTACTACGTAGTATACTACGAGACCGTAATTTTGTGCAAACAAATTTTTTGTTAAAATTTTAATATTTTATTGGCTTAATCGATGCTCTAGATTATCAGAATTATGATAAAAATAATTTTAATATAAATTTATATAAACACATTTAATAAATGCGTGCTCTTTCGGTGGCGTACTGTACTACGTAGTATACTACGAGACCGTAATTTTGTGCAAACAAATTTTTTGTTAAAATTTTATTATTTTATTGGCTTAATCGATGCTCTAGGTTATCAGAATTATGATAAAAATAATTTTAATATAAATTTATATAAACACATTTAATAAATGCGTGCTCTTTCGGTGGCGTACTGTACTAGGTAGTATACTACGAGACCGTAATTTTGTGCAAACAAATTTTTTGTTAAAATTTTATTATTTTATTGGCTTAATCGATGCTCTAGGTTATCAGAATTATGATAAAAATAATTTTAATATAAATTTATATAAACACATTTAATAAATGCGTGCTCTTTCGGTGGCGTACTGTACTACGTAGTATACTACGAGACCGTAATTTTGTGCAAACAAATTTTTTGTTAAAATTTTATTATTTTATTGGCTTAATCGATGCTCTAGGTTATCAGAATTATGATAAAAATAATTTTAATATAAATTTATATAAACACATTTAATAAATGCGTGCTCTTTCGGTGGCGTACTGAACTACGTAGTATACTACGAGACCGTAATTTTGTGCAAACAAATTTTTTGTTAAAATTTTGTTATTTTATTGGCTTAATCGATGCTCTAGATTATCAGAATTATGATAAAAATAATTTTAATATAAATTTATATAAACACATTTAATAAATGCGTGCTCTTTCGGTGGCGTACTGTACTATGTAGTATACTACGAGACCGTAATTTTGTGCAAACAAATTTTTTGTTAAAATTTTATTATTATATTGGCTTAATCGATGCTCTAGATTATCAGAATTATGATAAAAATAATTTTAATATAAATTTATATAAACACATTTAATAAATGCGTGCTCTTTCGGTGGCGTACTGTACTACGTAGTATACTACGAGACCGTAATTTTGTGCAAACAAATTTTTTGTTAAAATTTTAATATTTTATTGGCTTAATCGATGCTCTAGATTATCAGAATTATGATAAAAATAATTTTAATATAAATTTATATAAACACATTTAATAAATGCGTGCTCTTTCGGTGGCGTACTGTACTACGTAGTATACTACGAGACCGTAATTTTGTGCAAACAAATTTTTTGTTAAAATTTTATTATTTTATTGGCTTAATCGATGCTCTAGGTTATCAGAATTATGATAAAAATAATTTTAATATAAATTTATATAAACACATTTAATAAATGCGTGCTCTTTCGGTGGCGTACTGTACTAGGTAGTATACTACGAGACCGTAATTTTGTGCAAACAAATTTTTTGTTCAAATTTTATTATTTTATTGGCTTAATCGATGCTCTAGATTATCAGAATTATGATAAAAATAAATAAAATATAAATTTATATAAACACATTTAATAAATGCGTGCTCTTTCGGTGGCGTACTGTACTACGTAGTATACTACGAGACCGTAATTTTGTGCAAACAAATTTTTTGTTAAAATTTTGTTATTTTATTGGCTTAATCGATGCTCTAGATTATCAGAATTATGATAAAAATAATTTTAATATAAATTTATATAAACACATTTAATAAATGCGTGCTCTTTCGGTGGCGTACTGTACTATGTAGTATACTACGAGACCGTAATTTTGTGCAAACAAATTTTTTGTTAAAATTGTATTATTATATTGGCTTAATCGATGCTCTAGATTATCAGAATTATGATTAAAATAATTTTAATATAAATTTATATAAACACATTTAATAAATGCGTGCTCTTTCGGTGGCGTACTGTACTACGTAGTATACTACGAGACCGTAATTTTGTGCAAACAAATTTTTTGTTAAAATTTTAATATTTTATTGGCTTAATCGATGTTCTAGATTATCAGAATTATGATAAAAATAATTTTAATATAAATTTATATAAACACATTTAATAAATGCGTGCTCTTTCGGTGGCGTACTGTACTACGTAGTATACTACGAGACCGTAATTTTGTGCAAACAAATTTTTTGTTAAAATTTTATTATTTTATTGGCTTAATCGATGCTCTAGGTTATCAGACTTATGATAAAAATAATTTTAATATAAATTTATATAAACACATTTAATAAATGCGTGCTCTTTCGGTGGCGTACTGTACTACGTAGTATACTACGAGACCGTAATTTTGTGCAAACAAATTTTTTGTTAAAATTTTATTATTTTATTGGCTTAATCGATGCTCTAGGTTATCAGAATTATGATAAAAATAATTTTAATATAAATTTATATAAACACATTTAATAAATGCGTGCTCTTTCGGTGGCGTACTGTACTAGGTAGTATACTACGAGACCGTAATTTTGTGCAAACAAATTTTTTGGTCAAATTTTAATATTTTATTGGCTTAATCGATGCTCTAGATTATCAGAATTATGATAAAAATAATTTTAATATAAATTTATATAAACACATTTAATAAATGCGTGCTCTTTCGGTGGCGTACTGTACTACGTAGTATACTACGAGACCGTAATTTTGTGCAAACAAATTTTTGGTTAAAATTTTATTATTTTATTGGCTTAATCGATGCTCTAGATTATCAGAATTATGATAAAAATAATTTTAATATAAATTTATATAAACACATTTAATAAATGCGTGCTCTTTCGGTGGCGTACTGTACTACGTAGTATACTACGAGACCGTAATTTTGTGCAAACAAATTTTTTGTTAAAATTTTATTATTTTATTGGCTTAATCGATGCTCTAGATTATCAGAATTATGATAAAAATAATTTTAATATAAATTTATATAAACACATTTAATAAATGCGTGCTCTTTCGGTGGCGTACTGTACTACGTAGTATACTACGAGACCGTAATTTTGTGCAAAAAAATTTTTTGTTAAAATTTTAATATTTTATTGGCTTAATCGATGCTCTAGATTATCAGAATTATGATAAAAATAATTTTAATATAAATTTATATAAACACATTTAATAAATGCGTGCTCTTTCGGTGGCGTACTGTACTACGTAGTATACTACGAGACCGTAATTTTGTGCAAACAAATTTTTTGTTAAAATTTTAATATTTTATTGGCTTAATCGATGCTCTAGATTATCAGAATTATGATAAAAATAATTTTAATATAAATTTATATAAACACATTTAATAAATGCGTGCTCTTTCGGTGGCGTACTGTACTACGTAGTATACTACGAGACCGTAATTTTGTGCAAACAAATTTTTTGTTAAAATTTTAATATTTTATTGGCTTAATCGATGCTCTAGATTATCAGAATTATGATTAAAATAATTTTAATATAAATTTATATAAACACATTTAATAAATGCGTGCTCTTTCGGTGGCGTACTGTACTACGTAGTATACTACGAGACCGTAATTTTGTGCAAACAAATTTTTTGTTCAAATTTTAATATTTTATTGGCTTAATCGATGCTCTAGATTATCAGAATTATGATAAAAATAATTTTAATATAAATTTATATAAACACATTTAATAAATGCGTGCTCTTTCGGTGGCGTACTGTACTACGTAGTATACTACGAGACCGTAATTTTGTGCAAACAAATTTTTTGTTAAAATTTTAATATTTTATTGGCTTAATCGATGCTCTAGATTATCAGAATTATGATAAAAATAATTTTAATATAAATTTATATAAACACATTTAATAAATGCGTGCTCTTTCGGTGGCGTACTGTACTACGTAGTATACTACGAGACCGTAATTTTGTGCAAACAAATTTTTTGTTCAAATTTTAATATTTTATTGGCTTAATCGATGCTCTAGATTATCAGAATTATGATAAAAATAATTTTAATATAAATTTATATAAACACATTTAATAAATGCGTGCTCTTTCGGTGGCGTACTGTACTACGTAGTATACTACGAGAACGTAATTTTGTGCAAACAAATTTTTTGTTAAAATTTTAATATTTTATTGGCTTAATCGATGCTCTAGATTATCAGAATTATGATAAAAATAATTTTAATATAAATTTATATAAACACATTTAATAAATGCGTGCTCTTTCGGTGGCGTACTGTACTACGTAGTATACTACGAGACCGTAATTTTGTGCAAACAAATTTTTTGTTAAAATTTTAATATTTTATTGGCTTAATCGATGCTCTAGATTATCAGAATTATGATAAAAATAATTTTAATATAAATTTATATAAACACATTTAATAAATGCGTGCTCTTTCGGTGGCGTACTGTACTACGTAGTATACTACGAGACCGTAATTTTGTGCAAACAAATTTTTTGTTAAAATTTTAATATTTTATTGGCTTAATCGATGCTCTAGATTATCAGAATTATGATAAAAATAATTTTAATATAAATTTATATAAACACATTTAATAAATGCGTGCTCTTTCGGTGGCGTACTGTACTACGTAGTATACTACGAGACCGTAATTTTGTGCAAACAAATTTTTTGTTAAAATTTTAATATTTTATTGGCTTAATCGATGCTCTAGATTATCAGAATTATGATAAAAATAATTTTAATATAAATTTATATAAACACATTTAATAAATGCGTGCTCTTTCGGTGGCGTACTGTACTACGTAGTATACTACGAGACCGTAATTTTGTGCAAACAAATTTTTTGTTCAAATTTTAATATTTTATTGGCTTAATCGATGCTCTAGATTATCAGAATTATGATAAAAATAATTTTAATATAAATTTATATAAACACATTTAATAAATGCGTGCTCTTTCGGTGGCGTACTGTACTACGTAGTATACTACGAGACCGTAATTTTGTGCAAACAAATTTTTTGTTAAAATTTTAATATTTTATTGGCTTAATCGATGCTCTAGATTATCAGAATTATGATAAAAATAATTTTAATATAAATTTATATAAACACATTTAATAAATGCGTGCTCTTTCGGTGGCGTACTGTACTACGTAGTATACTACGAGACCGTAATTTTGTGCAAACAAATTTTTTGTTCAAATTTTAATATTTTATTGGCTTAATCGATGCTCTAGATTATCAGAATTATGATAAAAATAATTTTAATATAAATTTATATAAACACATTTAATAAATGCGTGCTCTTTCGGTGGCGTACTGTACTACGTAGTATACTACGAGACCGTAATTTTGTGCAAACAAATTTTTTGTTCAAATTTTAATATTTTATTGGCTTAATCGATGCTCTAGATTATCAGAATTATGATAAAAATAATTTTAATATAAATTTATATAAACACATTTAATAAATGCGTGCTCTTTCGGTGGCGTACTGTACTACGTAGTATACTACGAGACCGTAATTTTGTGCAAACAAATTTTTTGTTCAAATTTTAATATTTTATTGGCTTAATCGATGCTCTAGATTATCAGAATTATGATAAAAATAATTTTAATATAAATTTATATAAACACATTTAATAAATGCGTGCTCTTTCGGTGGCGTACTGTACTAGGTAGTATACTACGAGACCGTAATTTTGTGCAAACAAATTTTTTGTTCAAATTTTAATATTTTATTGGCTTAATCGATGCTCTAGATTATCAGAATTATGATAAAAATAATTTTAATATAAATTTATATAAACACATTTAATAAATGCGTGTTCTTTCGGTGGCGTACTGTACTACGTAGTATACTACGAGACCGTAATTTTGTGCAAACAAATTTTTTGTTAAAATTTTAATATTTTATTGGCTTAATCGATGCTCTAGATTATCAGAATTATGATAAAAATAATTTTAATATAAATTTATATAAACACATTTATAAATGCGTGCTCTTTCGGTGGCGTACTGTACTACGTAGTATACTACGAGACCGTAATTTTGTGCAAACAAATTTTTTGTTAAAATT
This sequence comes from Tipula helvola, assembly GCA_963556165.1. Taxonomy (NCBI): domain Eukaryota; kingdom Metazoa; phylum Arthropoda; class Insecta; order Diptera; family Tipulidae; genus Tipula; species Tipula helvola. Next base: position 16,692 of record CAUVYM010000069.1, read on the forward strand.
TTATTATTTTATTGGCTTAATCGATGCTCTAGGTTATCAGAATTATGATAAAAATAATTTTAATATAAATTTATAAAAAACCCATTTAATAAATGCGTGCTCTTTCGGTGGCGTACTGTACTACGTAGTATACTACGAGCCCGTAATTTTGTGCAAACAAATTTTTTGTTAAAATTTTAATATTCTATTGGCTTAATCGATGCTCTAGATTATCAGAATTATGATAAAAATAATTTTAATATAAATTTATATAAACACATTTAATAAATGCGTGCTCTTTCGGTGGCGTACTGTACTAGGTAGTATACTACGAGACCGTAATTTTTTGCAAACAAATTTTTTGTTAAAATTTTGTATTTTATTGGCTTAATCGATGCTCTAGATTATCAGAATTATGATAAAAATAATTAAAATATAAATTTATATAAACACATTTAATAAATGCGTGCTCTTTCGGTGGCGTACTGTACTACGTAGTATACTACGAGACCGTAATTTTTTGCAAACAAATTTTTTGTTAAAATTTTATTATTTTATTGGCTTAATCGATGCTCTAGATTATCAGAATTATGATAAAAATAATTTTAATATAAATTTATATAAACACATTTAAAAAATGCGTGCTCTTTCGGTGGCGTACTGTACTACGTAGTATACTACGAGACCGTAATTTTGTGCAAACAAATTTTTTGTTCAAATTTTAATATTTTATTGGCTTAATCGATGCTCTAGATTATCAGAATTATGATAAAAATAATTTTAATATAAATTTATATAAACACATTTAATAAATGCGTGCTCTTTCGGTGGCGTACTGTACTACGTAGTATACTACGAGACCGTAATTTTGTGCAAACTAATTTTTTGTTAAAATTTTATTATTTTATTGGCTTAATCGATGCTCTAGATTATCAGAATTATGATAAAAATAATTTTAATATAAATTTATATAAACACATTTAATAAATGCGTGCTCTTTCGGTGGCGTACTGTACTACGTAGTATACTACGAGACCGTAATTTTGTGCAAACAAATTTTTTGTTAAAATTTTAATATTTTATTGGCTTAATCGATGCTCTAGATTATCAGAATTATGATAAAAGTAATTTTAATATAAATTTATATAAACACATTTAATAAATGTGTGCTCTTTCGGTGGCGTACTGTACTACGTAGTATACTACGAGACCGTAATTTTGTGCAAACAAATTTTTTGTTAAAATTTTATTATTTTATTGGCTTAATCGATGCTCTAGATTATCAGAATTATGATAAAAATAATTTTAATATAAATTTATATAAACACATTTAATAAATGCGTGCTCTTTCGGTGGCGTACTGTACTACGTAGTATACTACGAGACCGTAATTTTGTGCAAACAAATTTTTTGTTAAAATTTTAATATTTTATTGGCTTAATCGATGCTCTAGATTATCAGAATTATGATAAAAATAATTTTAATATAAATTTATATAAACACATTTAATAAATACGTGCTGTTTCGGTGGTGTACTGTACTACGTAGTATACTACGAGACCGTAATTTTGTGCAAACAAATTTTTTGTTAAAATTTTATTATTTTATTGGCTTAATCAATGCTCTAGATTATCAGAATTATGATAAAAATAATTTTAATATAAATTTATATAAACACATTTAATAAATGCGTGCTCTTTCGGTGGCGTACTGTACTACGTAGTATACTACGAGACCGTAATTTTGTGCAAACAAATTTTTTGTTAAAATTTTAATATTTTATTGGCTTATTCGATGCTCTAGATTATCAGAATTATGATAAAAATAATTTTAATATAAATTTATATAAACACATTTAATAAATGCGTGCTCTTTCGGTGGCGTACTGTACTACGTAGTATACTACGAGACCGTAATTTTGTGCAAACAAATTTTTTGTTAAAATTTTAATATTTTATTGGCTTAATCGATGCTCTAGATTATCAGAATTATGATAAAAATAATTTTAATATAAATTTATATAAACACATTTAATAAATGCGTGCTCTTTCGGTGGCGTACTGTACTACGTAGTATACTACGAGACCGTAATTTTGTGCAAACAAATTTTTTGTTCAAATTTTAATATTTTATTGGCTTAATCGATGCTCTAGATTATCAGAATTATGATAAAAATAATTTTAATATAAATTTATATAAACACATTTAATAAATGCGTGCTCTTTCGGTGGCGTACTGTACTACGTAGTATACTACGAGACCGTAATTTTGTGCAAACAAATTTTTTGTTAAAATTTTAATATTTTATTGGCTTAATCGATGCTCTAGATTATCAGAATTATGATAAAAATAATTTTAATATAAATTTATATAAACACATTTAATAAATGCGTGCTCTTTCGGTGGCGTACTGTACTACGTAGTATACTACGAGACCGTAATTTTGTGCAAACAAATTTTTTGTTCAAATTTTAATATTTTATTGGCTTAATCGATGCTCTAGATTATCAGAATTATGATAAAAATAATTTTAATATAAATTTATATAAACACATTTAATAAATGCGTGCTCTTTCGGTGGCGTACTGTACTACGTAGTATACTACGAGAACGTAATTTTGTGCAAACAAATTTTTTGTTAAAATTTTAATATTTTATTGGCTTAATCGATGCTCTAGATTATCAGAATTATGATAAAAATAATTTTAATATAAATTTATATAAACACATTTAATAAATGCGTGCTCTTTCGGTGGCGTACTGTACTACGTAGTATACTACGAGACCGTAATTTTGTGCAAACAAATTTTTTGTTAAAATTTTAATATTTTATTGGCTTAATCGATGCTCTAGATTATCAGAATTATGATAAAAATAATTTTAATATAAATTTATATAAACACATTTAATAAATGCGTGCTCTTTCGGTGGCGTACTGTACTACGTAGTATACTACGAGACCGTAATTTTGTGCAAACAAATTTTTTGTTCAAATTTTAATATTTTATTGGCTTAATCGATGCTCTAGATTATCAGAATTATGATAAAAATAATTTTAATATAAATTTATATAAACACATTTAATAAATGCGTGCTCTTTCGGTGGCGTACTGTACTACGTAGTATACTACGAGACCGTAATTTTGTGCAAACAAATTTTTTGTTCAAATTTTAATATTTTATTGGCTTAATCGATGCTCTAGATTATCAGAATTATGATAAAAATAATTTTAATATAAATTTATATAAACACATTTAATAAATGCGTGCTCTTTCGGTGGCGTACTGTACTACGTAGTATACTACGAGACCGTAATTTTGTGCAAACAAATTTTTTGTTAAAATTTTAATATTTTATTGGCTTAATCGATGCTCTAGATTATCAGAATTATGATAAAAATAATTTTAATATAAATTTATATAAACACATTTAATAAATGCGTGCTCTTTCGGTGGCGTACTGTACTACGTAGTATACTACGAGACCGTAATTTTGTGCAAACAAATTTTTTGTTAAAATTTTAATATTTTATTGGCTTAATCGATGCTCTAGATTATCAGAATTATGATAAAAATAATTTTAATATAAATTTATATAAACACATTTAATAAATGCGTGCTCTTTCGGTGGCGTACTGTACTACGTAGTATACTACGAGACCGTAATTTTGTGCAAACAAATTTTTTGTTCAAATATTAATATTTTATTGGCTTAATCGATGCTCTAGATTATCAGAATTATGATAAAAATAATTTTAATATAAATTTATATAAACACATTTAATAAATGCGTGCTCTTTCGGTGGCGTACTGTACTACGTAGTATACTACGAGACCGTAATTTTGTGCAAACAAATTTTTTGTTAAAATTTTAATATTTTATTGGCTTAATCGATGCTCTAGATTATCAGAATTATGATAAAAATAATTTTAATATAAATTTATATAAACACATTTAATAAATGCGTGCTCTTTCGGTGGCGTACTGTACTACGTAGTATACTACGAGACCGTAATTTTGTGCAAACAAATTTTTTGTTCAAATTTTAATATTTTATTGGCTTAATCGATGCTCTAGATTATCAGAATTATGATAAAAATAATTTTAATATAAATTTATATAAACACATTTAATAAATGCGTGCTCTTTCGGTGGCGTACTGTACTACGTAGTATACTACGAGACCGTAATTTTGTGCAAACAAATTTTTTGTTCAAATTTTAATATTTTATTGGCTTAATCGATGCTCTAGATTATCAGAATTATGATAAAAATAATTTTAATATAAATTTATATAAACACATTTAATAAATGCGTGCTCTTTCGGTGGCGTACTGTACTACGTAGTATACTACGAGACCGTAATTTTGTGCAAACAAATTTTTTGTTAAAATTTTAATATTTTATTGGCTTAATCGATGCTCTAGATTATCAGAATTATGATAAAAATAATTTTAATATAAATTTATATAAACACATTTAATAAATGCGTGCTCTTTCGGTGGCGTACTGTACTACGTAGTATACTACGAGACCGTAATTTTGTGCAAACAAATTTTTTGTTCAAATTTTAATATTTTATTGGCTTAATCGATGCTCTAGATTATCAGAATTATGATAAAAATAATTTTAATATAAATTTATATAAACACATTTAATAAATGCGTGCTCTTTCGGTGGCGTACTGTACTACGTAGTATACTACGAGAACGTAATTTTGTGCAAACAAATTTTTTGTTAAAATTTTAATATTTTATTGGCTTAATCGATGCTCTAGATTATCAGAATTATGATAAAAATAATTTTAATATAAATTTATATAAACACATTTAATAAATGCGTGCTCTTTCGGTGGCGTACTGTACTACGTAGTATACTACGAGACCGTAATTTTGTGCAAACAAATTTTTTGTTAAAATTTTAATATTTTATTGGCTTAATCGATGCTCTAGATTATCAGAATTATGATAAAAATAATTTTAATATAAATTTATATAAACACATTTAATAAATGCGTGCTCTTTCGGTGGCGTACTGTACTACGTAGTATACTACGAGACCGTAATTTTGTGCAAACAAATTTTTTGTTCAAATTTTAATATTTTATTGGCTTAATCGATGCTCTAGATTATCAGAATTATGATAAAAATAATTTTAATATAAATTTATATAAACACATTTAATAAATGCGTGCTCTTTCGGTGGCGTACTGTACTACGTAGTATACTACGAGACCGTAATTTTGTGCAAACAAATTTTTTGTTCAAATTTTAATATTTTATTGGCTTAATCGATGCTCTAGATTATCAGAATTATGATAAAAATAATTTTAATATAAATTTATATAAACACATTTAATAAATGCGTGCTCTTTCGGTGGCGTACTGTACTACGTAGTATACTACGAGACCGTAATTTTGTGCAAACAAATTTTTTGTTAAAATTTTAATATTTTATTGGCTTAATCGATGCTCTAGATTATCAGAATTATGATAAAAATAATTTTAATATAAATTTATATAAACACATTTAATAAATGCGTGCTCTTTCGGTGGCGTACTGTACTACGTAGTATACTACGAGACCGTAATTTTGTGCAAACAAATTTTTTGTTAAAATTTTAATATTTTATTGGCTTAATCGATGCTCTAGATTATCAGAATTATGATAAAAATAATTTTAATATAAATTTATATAAACACATTTAATAAATGCGTGCTCTTTCGGTGGCGTACTGTACTACGTAGTATACTACGAGACCGTAATTTTGTGCAAACAAATTTTTTGTTCAAATATTAATATTTTATTGGCTTAATCGATGCTCTAGATTATCAGAATTATGATAAAAATAATTTTAATATAAATTTATATAAACACATTTAATAAATGCGTGCTCTTTCGGTGGCGTACTGTACTACGTAGTATACTACGAGACCGTAATTTTGTGCAAACAAATTTTTTGTTAAAATTTTAATATTTTATTGGCTTAATCGATGCTCTAGATTATCAGAATTATGATAAAAATAATTTTAATATAAATTTATATAAACACATTTAATAAATGCGTGCTCTTTCGGTGGCGTACTGTACTACGTAGTATACTACGAGACCGTAATTTTGTGCAAACAAATTTTTTGTTAAAATTTTAATATTTTATTGGCTTAATCGATGCTCTAGATTATCAGAATTATGATAAAAATAATTTTAATATAAATTTATATAAACACATTTAATAAATGCGTGCTCTTTCGGTGGCGTACTGTACTACGTAGTATACTACGAGACCGTAATTTTGTGCAAACAAATTTTTTGTTCAAATTTTAATATTTTATTGGCTTAATCGATGCTCTAGATTATCAGAATTATGATAAAAATAATTTTAATATAAATTTATATAAACACATTTAATAAATGCGTGCTCTTTCGGTGGCGTACTGTACTACGTAGTATACTACGAGACCGTAATTTTGTGCAAACAAATTTTTTGTTAAAATTTTAATATTTTATTGGCTTAATCGATGCTCTAGATTATCAGAATTATGATAAAAATAATTTTAATATAAATTTATATAAACACATTTAATAAATGCGTGCTCTTTCGGTGGCGTACTGTACTACGTAGTATACTACGAGACCGTAATTTTGTGCAAACAAATTTTTTGTTAAAATTTTAATATTTTATTGGCTTAATCGATGCTCTAGATTATCAGAATTATGATAAAAATAATTTTAATATAAATTTATATAAACACATTTAATAAATGCGTGCTCTTTCGGTGGCGTACTGTACTACGTAGTATACTACGAGACCGTAATTTTGTGCAAACAAATTTTTTGTTCAAATTTTAATATTTTATTGGCTTAATCGATGCTCTAGATTATCAGAATTATGATAAAAATAATTTTAATATAAATTTATATAAACACATTTAATAAATGCGTGCTCTTTCGGTGGCGTACTGTACTACGTAGTATACTACGAGACCGTAATTTTGTGCAAACAAATTTTTTGTTAAAATTTTAATATTTTATTGGCTTAATCGATGCTCTAGATTATCAGAATTATGATAAAAATAATTTTAATATAAATTTATATAAACACATTTAATAAATGCGTGCTCTTTCGGTGGCGTACTGTACTACGTAGTATACTACGAGACCGTAATTTTGTGCAAACAAATTTTTTGTTAAAATTTTAATATTTTATTGGCTTAATCGATGCTCTAGATTATCAGAATTATGATAAAAATAATTTTAATATAAATTTATATAAACACATTTAATAAATGCGTGCTCTTTCGGTGGCGTACTGTACTACGTAGTATACTACGAGACCGTAATTTTGTGCAAACAAATTTTTTGTTCAAATTTTAATATTTTATTGGCTTAATCGATGCTCTAGATTATCAGAATTATGATAAAAATAATTTTAATATAAATTTATATAAACACATTTAATAAATGCGTGCTCTTTCGGTGGCGTACTGTACTACGTAGTATACTACGAGACCGTAATTTTGTGCAAACAAATTTTTTGTTAAAATTTTAATATTTTATTGGCTTAATCGATGCTCTAGATTATCAGAATTATGATAAAAATAATTTTAATATAAATTTATATAAACACATTTAATAAATGCGTGCTCTTTCGGTGGCGTACTGTACTACGTAGTATACTACGAGACCGTAATTTTGTGCAAACAAATTTTTTGTTAAAATTTTAATATTTTATTGGCTTAATCGATGCTCTAGATTATCAGAATTATGATAAAAATAATTTTAATATAAATTTATATAAACACATTTAATAAATGCGTGCTCTTTCGGTGGCGTACTGTACTACGTAGTATACTACGAGACCGTAATTTTGTGCAAACAAATTTTTTGTTAAAATTTTAATATTTTATTGGCTTAATCGATGCTCTAGATTATCAGAATTATGATAAAAATAATTTTAATATAAATTTATATAAACACATTTAATAAATGCGTGCTCTTTCGGTGGCGTACTGTACTAGGTAGTATACTACGAGACCGTAATTTTGTGCAAACAAATTTTTTGTTCAAATTTTAATATTTTATTGGCTTAATCGATGCTCTAGATTATCAGAATTATGATAAAAATAATTTTAATATAAATTTATATAAACACATTTAATAAATGCGTGCT
>CAUVYM010000070.1:0-98895 GCA_963556165.1 Tipula helvola
GTAAAGCTACAATTAAATAATGCGCTTGCACAGTTACCGTTCATCCAGGCGCTTTCAACGCAATTTAAGTCTTATTTTAATTTAAGATAGGCATTAAAAATACATTTGATTCAAAATTCAATGATAATTTGGAAAGCTTGTAACGAAATTAAATGCGCATGTGCAATAATAACTTTTTAATGCGAAAAGAAAACAAAATAATGAAAAGTGATAGAGCTATACATAATATTTGTTTAAATGTCAGCTATTTACCTATACGTGGTTTACAAAAGTAATACGATAAGTAAATCAAAGTAAAGTAAAGAAGTAAAGAATTAAAAAAATTTAAAGAGAAGAATTTAAAAATAATGAAATTTAAAGAATCTAAAGATTAAAGGAACAAAAAGTTTAGGAAACTTAAAATTAAAACAATTTATAGAATTTAATGAATATATTGATTTAGATAACTTAAACATTTATTGAATTAGAGAATAAATTTTGTATAACATTTTAAAAGTTAAAACATTTTTTCTTAAAAATTTTCCGAGTATAAAAATTTCAATAATTTTAAGAATTCAGAAAGTTTAAAAAATTCAACGAATTTAAACAATTAAAGGATTATAAAAATTGAAAATAAAACAATTTAATTGAATTTTTTAATTCTTTAAATTCATAGAATTTACAGAATTTAAAAAAATTTAATGAAATAAACATTTAAAGGAAATTAAAAATTCAAAAAATTTAAAGATTTTTAATAAATTAAATTGTTTTAAGCAATTTATTAAAGGCTTTAAAGGAACCTAAAGAATTTAATGAAATGAAAAATTTAGAAAACTTAAAGAATATAAAAAAAATTATGCAATATTAGTTTAAAAATTGTACAAAATTTAAAAAAATTATTTACAATCTAAAACATTTAAAGCGTTCGAAGAACCTTTAAAAATTAAGAACTTACAAACTTTAAAGTATTTACAGGATTTAAACATTCAAAGGGCTTAAAATCATGAATTTAAAGAATTTAAGGAATATGATTAGATAAACTCTTCTATTTGAATTCTTTAAACTTTTAAAGTTTCTTCACCTTTTTAATTTCAGTAAATTCATTAAATACTTATCTTTAAATTTTTTCCTCGAAATTTTGGAAGAATGTAAAGAAATTAAATGCTTTCAGATAAAGAATTTAAAAACAGTGTATAAAGTCAAAACCTATTTCATGAATAAAGCCTCCATGATGAAAAGAAGCTTTTTTTATGGTATCAAAAAATCCAAAAAAAAATGTTTATTTCATAGTTTATGTATGGAGAGACATGATCTTAGCTTATTCAAAATATATTAATGAAAATTGACTCGGAATTAATTTTATTTTAATTCAATTGCATCTCTAAACTTCCGTTTCCACCTGACTTGGAGGATTTTGCCGTGAGCTTTTCCAACTTACGATAATAATGATAACAAAATAAGATATTTTTTATTTGAAACAGCTTAAAAATAGAGTACATATGTACATATACATAAAATACATAATTTTAAAATACATAATTAACGATTAGGCATCGTTTTTTGTTGAATTAGTTATGATAACGATTTCCAGTTTTGCGTATTTTATATCTTCAATGTACCTAAATAATGTTGGTTTGGCAACTAAAAATAAAATTAAAAATCAAAACAAAAACAGCTGTTTAGAGAAATGTTTTTTGAACATATTTGAAGAATATTATTTGCGTATTTTGATGAATCACATTATATTATGAATCGATTAAATATTTCTTTAAATGTGCCTTGGTAGAAAGAGAACAAATGCCTTATTTATGCCCATAATTATTTATTAAACTGCCAAAAATACCAAATATGATCAGATTTTGGACACAAAAGGGCCACTTTTTCTACCAAGGTACAGATTTTATTTTCTCTAAGAAAAAGAATACTAAATGTTGTTTTGCACTTTTTTTTCACTTAATTACACCATAAAACGCAATAATCTTGAAGATATAAAATACGGAAAACTGGAAATCGTTATCATAACTAATTCAACAAAAAACGATGCCTAATCGTTAATTATGTATTGAAAACAATTTTAAATAAAAATTTTATTTTCATAATTTGTTGTTGTTTTTTTGTTTGTCATCTTCTCATCATACTTCATTAATATTTATTTGTAAATGCCGTGCGGGCGCCATTTTATTTTTCATAATATGTTTATCTCTTTTTTTATATTTGTGTACTCATTTTTAAGCTTTTTCAGATAATAACAAGATATTTTATTTCATTATTCCTGGCTGGAAATCGTCAATAATAATAATTTGACAAAAATATTTTAATGTACAAATAAATATGAAACAATTAAATATATATTTTGAAAATTTTAAATCAACAATATTTGTTTTCATACTTTTTGTTTTCTTTTTATTTACTGCATCTGATAAAATGTTTCATATTATAGGTGAGCTTCATTTTCCGTATATTAACCGTGTTTCCATATTGTTTGTTATGTTTAGTATTGTAAATGTCATGCCTTTCCCTTTATATGTCTGTCTCTTTTTTACATATATGTACTCTATTTTTAAGCTTTTTCAAATAAAAAATATCTTATTTTGTTAACATTATTCAGGGCCGGCTTTACCCACTAAGCAGATTATGCCTCGCATAGGGGCGCCGACAATTCTTCTCTCGCTTTCTAAACACATCCTTCTACTAAAAAAAAAAATTTTCATTAGTAATGCTCTTCATCCTGTTAGGTATGCATTGATGTATAAGAAAGTACTCAATTCGACAACACAACAAAACATGACGCAAAAGCCACAGAAATCAGAAAATTAAAGAATATGAATTTATTTGTTCGGTTATAATTTGGTATGACATCTTGAGTAGAATAAACGTGGTCAGTAAAATTTTTCAAAATCCCAACCGACATATAAATGAGGCAATCAACGAGTTAAATAAGTTAATAACGTACATTAAAGAAATGCGAACGGATGAACGGTTCAATCGTGTTCAAGAAACAGCAAAACAATTAACTGATTTAGAAATTAACTCTCAATTTAAAGATAATGCTCTGCGAAGACTTTGTTATTTGATTACGAATGCTACGACGAAACACCCACTGATCCACAATATAAATTTAAAATTTTAAGTTTTCTTTCCTATACTAGATACTGTACTTTATTCGTTAGATGAAATAATTGAGGTCATTAAAGCGCATATCAATAATTTTCAGTGTTTAATCAATTTTGAAGGAGTTTGTAAATCGAATGACGAGGAACTAAAAGCACATTGTGACGAGTAAGATAATATGTTAACCGATGACAAAGATATTTCTACAGTAGAACTATTTAACAAATTAAAGATTTTAAAGAATACAATGGAAAATTGTACTACTAATACTGATCCATTGTTTATATTACAATACATTTACTCGAATGCACTAGAGCAGTGCTTCTCAAACTTTTTCATACTGCGGCCCCAAATCACTCAAAAGATTTTTAGTCTAAAAATTAGAATGACACCTATGATGAATATGACATTTTTATGTGTAAAACCAAGGTAATGAATGGTCTAGACAAATTTATAAAACTTATTAATAATTTGTATTTTATAGGCATTTTAACTGAAGATAGTTATACAGGGTGAGTAAAAAGTATGGAAACCCCTAAAAATCTCGCGGAGTTCAGTCCAAAAAAATGAACAAGGTTTATTCTTAGGTCATTTTCAACACGGAATTTAATGGTGATTTTGGTTGTGACCTTGATCATCATTTTCAAGGTTATTTTGAGGTCAAAGTTATTGTTTTAAATTCTTCTTCTTCTTCCGCTGGCGCTACATCCCATGAAGGGATTTGGCCGCCTCAACGATGCTCCTCCAAATAATTCGATCCGCCACAAGAGAACGCCAGACACGGTGACGGACTGTGTATATATCCCTTTCAACGTCGTCCATCCATCGGGTAGGTGGTCTCCCACGAGGTCCTACTTTCGTTTTTGCCGACTCCAAGGCCTGTTTGGTGGTCCGATTTTGTGAACGAAGTACGTATCCAAGCCATCTTAGCCTTGACGATTTTATGAATCCAATGATGTCAACTTTATCGAGATCATTTCTGATGCTTCTTCTTTAATGGGACCGAGAATTGTTCTTATGATCTTACGCTCAGTTATAGCGATTTTCTGGATGTTTTACGCTGTCAGCGTCCAAGACTCGCAACCAAAGGTGATAACTGGTCTTATCAGCCAGCGCCTTGTAGATGTCAAATTTTATTTTGCGCGATATATGAGGAGACTTGAAAATTTTTATATTGGCGTAAAATGCTCGGTAGCCTGCTGCGATCCTCGATGAAATGTCCACAGAAACGGAGTTATGCTCAGTGATCAGTGATCCTAGATATTTGAACTCCTAGTTCACTCCTATTTGATCCTAGTGATTTCATTCACCTTTTCATATTGAGTATCTCCTGAAATGAAGTCCCCACGAGTCTGCGTTCTCGCGGTCACCATATATTTGGTCTTCGCTTCATTAATCTGAAGGCCTATTTGTTGGGCTGTTAATTCCAATGGGAGGAGGACTTCTTTCAGAGATATGATGTTGCGACCCAGAATGCAAATGTCATCAGCGTATGCTAATAGCTGGGTTGATTTATAATACAGGCAGCTATGCTGCGCCATATTGAGCTGACGAATGACATACTCCAATGATAGGTTGAAAAGAGTTTGAGCTATTGGGTCTCCTTGCCGCACTCCAGATGTTATCACGAAGGCATCCGAAATTTTCCCTTCTATTAGCACCTTACATATTGAGCCATCCATTAAAAGCTGGCACATTGAAACCAATTTTGACGGTATGCCCAGGTAGGACAATACGTTCCATAAAAAAATGAGCAAGGTTTATTCTTAGGTCATTTTCAACACTCAATTTAATGGTGATTTTGATTGTGACCTTGATCATCAATCGATTCTTGACAGAATCGATAAGAGCGATCAATTTTACTTCCGAGTATGTATTTTCCATGACCTCCCAAGATCATCTGAAGGAATTTACATTTCAAGGTAAAAGTATGGAAACCCCTTGAAATCTCGCGGAGTTTGTCAAAAAAAAAATGGAGCAAGGTTTATTCTTAGATAATTTTCAACCTTCATCTTCAAGGCCATTTTGAGGTCACGGTCATTTTTTTATAGGAAAACCCCAGTTTTTAACTTCGGACTCGAAAAAAGCGATCAATTGTACGTCCGAATATGTATTTTCCATAACCTCCCAAGGTCACCTGAAGGAATATATTTTAATTGTAAAGCTTATGATTTGCTATGAAAATTTAAAAAAAATTTAAAAATAAAGAATTAATTTTTGTAATTTTTATTTTTATTAATATTCGTAGCAAATCATAAGCATTATATTCCTTCAGGTGACCTTGGGAAGTCATTGACAATACATATTCGGACGTACAATTTATCGCTCTTTTCGAATCCGATGTCAAAAATAGGAGTTTCCCTATAAAAAAATGACCTTGACCTCAATATGACCTGGAAGATGAAGATCAAGGTCACAAACAAGCTCCCCTTTAAATTCCCTTACCTAAGACTAAACGTTGCCTGATTTTGTTTTTTGAAATACTCCACGAGATTTCTAGGGATTTTCATACTTTCACCTCGCAATGTAAATCGCTTCAAATGATCTTGGGAGGTTATGGAAAATACATACTCGGACGTAAAATTGATCGCTATTTTCGATTCTGTCCTCAAAAATAGGGGTTTTAATTTTAAAAAAAATGACATTGACCTCCAAATGACCTAGAAAATGAAGGTTAAGGTAACAACCAAGCTCACCATTAAATTCCTTGTTGAAAATTACCTAAGAATAAACCTTGCTCGATTTTTTTTTGAACTGAACTCCGCGAGATTTTTAAGGGTTTCCATACTTTTTCCTCACCCTGTATAAATTTTCGGGAAGCAAAAATTGGTATTGGATTCCCTATACAAAAAATCTCGGCATTAGAATCCAAGTATATTTGATTTGCAGTTCTCAACACTAATACAATTTAACCAAATTGAAATTGTTGAAGCCAAATTTGATGATAAGCTAGTCATTTGAAATTTCAAATTAAATTAAAATTCGAGTAATTTTTTAAATTACATAATACGTACGTTTTCAATATATGTACAATTTCGCAAATTTTCATAGATCTAAGTTCCTATAGTTTTTTCTTTAATTAAATTTGGCTAATAAATTTCCGAGAAATTACTTCGGATAACAATCTCTTATTTAAAAATGTTGCTACTTCATAATAAGCCTCAATTTTAACCATGACTTTTTTGTCCTACAGATCAAGGTTTACGATCTGAAATTCCTGCTCATGTTCATTATAGAGAACTTGCATACCAAAATCCTCATGATTGTGAAATTCATATACACATCAGACATCTTACAAAAATCATTAACACAGAAGGCCGTAGCGGTCATTGATAATAGGCAGATTCGGAAATTTGTGTGAGAGGAAATTATGCGGGTTATCAGAGATATAAGGGCGAGGTTTTAGGGCTTCCTGGCAACTACCCAAAGGCCCCTTAGGGGGCTGCGGCTCACAGTTTGAGAAGCATTGCACTAAAAATATATTTGTGAACGTAATGATTGCTTTACGAATACTTTAAAGTCTTCCAGTTTCCGTAGCAAGTGGTGAACGATCATTTTCAAAACAGAAAATAATAAAAAACTACATGAGATCAAGTATCACTCAGGAACGGTTGGTTGGATTATCGATTATAGCAATTGGAAAGAAATTGATGACAAAATCGGTTTAAGTCAAATGATGTGAATTTGCTACTTTAAAGGCAAGGAAAGCGAATTTTAGTTAATATATTAAACGCAATAATTGTTATGAAAATAGACTTTTTTGTACCTGAATTATATGAGTACATATATTGTTTATTATTAATAAATTATTGAATTATTAAACAATATTTACTCGCTTTGCTTTTTGTTGTTTGTTTTTGCTTTCAAATTTAATAACTTCCCCCAACATTAATGCTTTAAAGTCTCTCTGATAATTTATGTAATTTTTATTTACCATTAATTAAAAAAGGGCGCCTCAGAAAATACTTGCTTAGGGAGCAAAGTGTTCTAGGGCCGGCACTGACATTATTATCGTAAATTGGAAAAGCTCACGGAAAAATACTCCAAGTCAGGTGGAAACGGAAGTTTAGAGATGGAATTGAATTAAAATAAATTAATTCCTAGTCAATTTTCATTAATATATTTTGAATAAACTGAGGTCATGTCTCTCCATACAAAAACTATGAAATAAATATTTTTTTTTGATTTTTTGATACCATAAAAAAGCTTTGAAAAAAATATCGATATCATGGAGGCTTTATTTATTAAGTAGGCTTTGATAAAGTGTATAAAGAAAGAATCAGCAAATTCAAAGGAATTGAAGATTGTTAAAAATTTGCAGAATTTACAGAATCCAGAATATTTCAATTTGGCCGGATTTAGAAAATTTAGAGAATTTAAACAATCAATCTGTTGTTAAATTTCAAATAATTTTAAGAGTATATTTAAAGAATCTATAAATTTAGAAATTAGTTTTAAAAATTTCAAAGAATGGAACATATTTAGTGATGAAAAAATAAATGTTGATGATTTTAAAATTTTAAAACTTTAAAGAATTTAAAGATTTATAGAATTTATAGAAATGAAAAAATTTAAGGAATCTTGAGAATTTTTAGAATGTAAAATATTAAAAATAATTTATAGATTTTAGAGAATTGTAATCCTCGGAAAACTAAAATAATTTAAAGGATTTCATGAAGTTAAAAATTTAAATAATTTAAAGAGAAAACAAAACTTGAAGCTTACAGAATTAAGGGCTACAATGCAATTAAAAATCTTAAAGCATTTTGAAATTTAAAGAGTTTTAAAGCGAATTATTAGAAAATTAGTGGGATTTTGAAAATTTAAATATTGTTTGTATGCTGTAAATTCTTTAAATTATTATCTTTAAATATTTTTTAATTCCTTTATGTTATTTAAATATCTTTCTAAATAAGAGAAGAATTTATAGAGAAGGGCATCAAGAAAATAAATTTTTTTAGAATTAAACGAGAAGTATTTAAAGATTTGAAAAATTTCAAAAATTAAAGAACACCTCTCTTAGATAGACAAATTTAAAGCAATTATGGCGTTTGAATTTTCTCTGATTATTATAAAGCACAAAGGCAGTTTTATTGGAGCGCCCCGAAATCTTGTATTACAAAATCTTGCATTTTTAAAAATCATGCAAATCAAATCTTCCCTACCCAAAATCTTGCAGTTACAAAATCTTGCAAGTACAAATCTTGCAAGTACAAAATCTGGCAATACAATATCTTGCAAATACAATATCTTGCAATTTAAAAAATTTTGCAGTTTTAGTGTCTGTACCTGTCTTTAGTATCTACATAATATTTATTGCGTATTCGTAAAAGTTCAACATAATCAAAAAAAATAAAATAAAAAAATTGTGCAGATAGCTGTCTGGATAACTACCCAAGTATCACTACTTCAAATAAATGATTCATTTTCATGAAACTGAGTACAAGTTTGAGTTTCATTATATTATAAGATTACCTATGAAAAGTGAAACAAAAATACTAAACCGATTGAACTTGATATATGTGGGTTACCTAAGTTCCATCGATAATTTTTTAAATGAAAAAGACTTGGAACTAATGAATGAGTTCAATTTTTGTTATACTTGGGTATCCCTCAAGAAATACGGCTAATATTAGAATTAAAATGGAAATCTCCATTTTCCAGAATATCTCAACATAATATTCTGGTTAAGAATATTTAATCCTGGACATTTGATTTTTGATATCTCAAGCAAAGTTCTACTGTATAATTATCATTATACAGTAGAATTTTGTCAATGCGATTTGTTATCCTGCATAACAATTTCCCGTACATTTATCGCGATTCTATAAATGTACGGGAAATTGTTATGCAAGATTTTGTAATTGCAGATTTTGTAATGCCAGATTTTGAAATGCAAGATTCTGTAATGCAAGATTTTATAATGCAAGATTTCCCCTCTAGGGACGCACAATAGGCCTCAACGGTCGCAGTGCTCTGGGCTGCTAACGCCCACCATAATTTTAAAAAAAAAAAAAAAAAAATGTAAGATTTTGTAATGCCAGATTTTATAATGCAGGATTTTGTAATGCAACATTTTAATGCAGGATTTTGTAATGCAACATTTTGTAATGCAAGATTAAGGGGCTAACGCGGAAAATTTTGATTATTTAAATTGTGTCCGTTTAGAAGAAATTTATACTTCGACCGCAAATATCTGGAATTGCATAATGTTTTCATTTCAAAACTAACTCTAACGGTAATTGCCACCAGCTATGAGTGATTGTTAATTCTGAATCTATACTAAACGGATAGTTGCTGCCTAATACATTTTAAAAAAGGTAGAGTAGCTGCCGAGGATTGAAATGAAGAAAAAGGAAAAACAATTAAACATAAACTGTGCCTTTTTTGAAGATTTTTCTAGGCATTATCGACATTTGCAGTAGCACTTCTAAAATAGAAAAATTAGAGAAGTTATTGTTCTTGAACAGCGTGATACGAACTTCGTGAAAAATGTTAGCATCTATACTTGATATATGTATATAAAGTGGTATTTTTGGATTAGGACACAGTAGAAAATCTGTTTTATGACCCTACTGGCCCCCTATCGACCCCACCTAAATACACATATCCTACTCACCGAGGCAATTTCCTCAAATAAAAATATGTTTTCTGTAACATGTATTTGACCACATAAATACTATCGTAATAGCCTACATAAAAACAATTATATATTAAGTTTAATTACCGATAATTTCAACGACAAATTTCTAAATGCTTTTTAAACGTTATAATACTTTTAAGATTAACTCTATACAATTAATATACAGTCCAACATTAAGATTAATGTTTTCCACAAAATTGTGTGGGCACATTACTTTACCATTTGTGTTATGGGATAGCAAAATATGGTACATTTATTTATTACATAAAATGTATTATAGCATAAAGCTACATATATACGACATTTCTATATTGTATGTGGTTCAATTTGATTTTATTGGTTTTGGATTTCTAACGCATTTACATTTTTATTATGGTCGTAATATTCTAATATTCTGGTAAGGACGCGTGTGATTTTGATTTTGATATTTAAATCCCTTAGCTTATGTATTCACGGCCATACGTAGTGATGAAAATAGTTATAAAATTGTGAAATAGTGATAGGACACCGTTACGTGGATTAGTAGTGTACAATCGTTATAAGTTTTTTTTTTTGGGGTTATCCTTTTATCCTTTTTTAATTCGAATTAAAGTCACGTAGATACAATATTCCCCTATAATGTTATGTTTAGCCATAGTTTATGCTTTAAAACTGAGTAGATTGACATTTGTAAATACATACGACGTATATGAGATATACATATGTTTATTGTACATATTCATAATATCAAATTCGATTGAATATAAAAGGTAACGAGTAAATTTCAAAAAGTAATTAGTAGCGGCTGAATATGAAGTTATTTTCCACTAAATGAAAACCAGCGGTGTTTGTATTGTACTATACATACATTTATCAGTAAATATAATAATAAAATTCTAGACATATACAAAATCAGCAGGAACACTCTTGAATTGCTTAATTTTATGGCAAATAAAAACCTTTTCGTTTTGAAAATATAAATGCGAATAGGCAATTTAATAAGATGTTGTTTTCTTTTTGTATGTGCGTGTATGTGTGACTGAGTATAAAAAGGATACTTTGAATGGTTTCAACTTTCAAATAACATGGACAAATGAGTTTTTCCTTTTTAGATGATGGCGACAACAAATGTGATTTTTGGTTAAATAATTAAAGAATATTATAGCAGAACAATATTTTCACTTTTTTTATTGCAACCTTGTCTCAATGGTATGGTTTGGGAAATGTAACTGACACATACCATGTCATACAGTGATCCAATTATTTAACCAGCCATCCGCTCCGCTTAACCTGTTATTTCTGCACATTATTGCACCATATTGGAAATAAATTACCCCATAATTATATGTTCTTGCGTTACGTAAGTAGCCAGACAGTTTGCTGACAATATATTGGACTTAAAATACTACATTTGATAGACTAGTTTGTTTAGGCAAGGAGACACAAACCCAATTATCGAATTATCCTGGGGTACAAACCATTGAACACACTGTCCAATAACGTCATTTGGGGGTAGTTAGCCTAAAACAACATGTCAAAGACTACTTTGTCAGCAGATGTATGACTTCATTGTCAGCAGACTGTCTGGCTCAAGTAATGCCTTACCTACTTTGATTCACTTTTGAGCAAATTGTACGAATTGTTCGTTCAAAATATGAAAATCCCGTTGAAAAACTACGTTGTTAGCAGATGTATGACTGCATTATCAGTTTGGGGGTAGTTAGCCTAAATGTCGAAGACTACGTTACTACGTTGTTAGCAGATGTATGACTTCTTTGTCAGCAGACTGTCTGGCTCAAGTAACGAATTACCTCCTTCGATTTAACTTTGGGCCAATTGTACGAATTGTTCGTTCAAAATATGAAAATCCCGTAAGTCTCTCAAAGCTTACAAGTAGTACGCAAGGCGTTACTTGAGCCAGACAGTTAATATTAATAGCCAATATCATACATATAATCCAAACGTTACAAATTTATATTAGCGCAAGGAAAACCAGTTCAGGTAAACAAATTTTGTAAACTAAGTGAACCAAAGTTGTATGTGATTGAACCGGTGAGAATAATGGAGAATTTAAATAATTGAAAACAGTTTATTAAAGGTCAGCTAGCTAAGACTAAAAATTACATCTACTCTCAGAGAAATAACGCAAGCTACGATGAATTCTAGGCTAAATTGCTGAGAGTCTAAGAATTGTATAAGCAGTTCATCGAGGTTCGGGACTGTATTTTTAATATTGACCTTGTTACGGCCATCAAAAGAAATAATTTTTATTGAGAAAATATTTAACGACTGTGAAGTTAAAAAAAATGATAGTGTCCGACTACCTTTAGCGTCGAATACTAATTTAAATTGAATTTGGATTTTTTTTATAATGTAGGTCAATGAACTTGTATTTTTTGTTTGTATTTATTTCGGTTTATTTACCTTTAGTAATGACGATGAGTGACTCATTTGTTTGATCTTACGTAAAATGCATTTTTTTTTGGTTTATTTCTGTGCGTGTGTATATAATGGGAAACAATGTCGTATGCGTCAGAAGGGAAAAAATTGGCTATATACTTATTGAGTGGCAATATAAGTAGGCAAATGCGTATACACAAAATTGTATATAAGTATTATATGCATCTTTACTTTTATGTATAGGTATATACAAATAAATTATAATAATTTCTGGAACATGCAATTTTTATTGTCGTTGAGATTATTAGTGAGGCTACCGCGTTGGAGCTTGGTTTAATTTTTATAGTGAAAGTATCTAATTAATAGTGGTTTCAGTGATATATGTATAACTATATATTTTTTTAGTGGTCTAGATAGCTAGTCGATATTTTCAGATACACATTTTCTTTGTTAAATAAAAAATAAAACAAAGTTCAACATTAATATTAAGCCGCTTTAAAGCTCATTGAGCAGTTTGAGTAGTTTGAAGAACCGCCGGAAGAGTTACCGCAACTTCCATTTATTAGTGCGCCCCACATGTGCTATAATTGCTGTTTAGTGGTGGCAGCAGCGGGGCCTCATTTGTATTAATCAGGGGGATAGTGTTATGCAGAGCCCATAGTGATGTATTTTGTATAGGGCCAACTAAGCTCGTATCATATAAATCAGGGCGTTATCAGCAAAATATAGTTTTGGTGCTGAGTGAAACCAACTTAACCAAAGAGGATTCACAATAACTTAGTGATTCAAGTCATAATTTTATAATTTTGTGTTTTTTTTTAAAATTTAATCCGTGGTCTCTTTGCTAAGAGCAATATTCGGTAGCATTAATTCTTTGCATGAGTAGTTTTTTTTTATAATTTTCTTTTGACAATACAAATTGTGAGTGTTCAAAGTGAAAGTGTGGGGCATATTGGATTAATTTTTGTTTTTTAGCTTCCACACCAAGCGGAGAGTACTCTTGGCGTAATTTGGTGAGTTTATTTTGGATTACTAAATTTTTTTTTTTGTTGGCTTTTGCCTCAATCTATATGCTCCAGCGTAATTTTGCACATACTTCCTTTAAAGTTATTTATATACTTATGTTTATAGTTGGTATATTATATACTAAGATTTTGTGATTGTTTTTTTTTGCAAAGAATTAAGTTGAAACGGGATGTTTTTTTTTGGTTTTTCAATAAATAATTAAAATTAAAATGGAAGTGTAAATCTTTTAATTGATGATGATGTTGAGGAGTAGTGAGGGTTCAAGTGGGTCTGATTTTTGTGCTTCGATTTTTTTGTGAGAGTTAAAGTGTTGTTATTTTTTTTGTGCACGTATATAGAAGTGAACGGTCAATTTCGATTTGGCGGCAAAGAACCTCCCATATGTCGACTACAGCATACCCGATAACAAAACGTGTACGCCGCCAATAGATCGGTTACAAAATGGCGCCGAAACAGGGACCTGAAGGTCATTTAGCTGCATGTTAATATGTCATAAAGGTCTAAAAAAACCGCTTGGTTAAAATTTGTTTTTGTTAAAGCACATTTTACTTAAATCATATGGATATAATGTAATTTACAGCTTTAATTAAATTTTTTTTTCGTTAAATAGGTAGTCCTAAAAAGACATCCAGACAGCTTCTCTGTTTAATGTGTGTGACCCCAAAAACCGCTTCATTCAAATTAATTTTTCATTCCAGTTAAATCAATCCACTTTTCAATTTTTATTCAATTTTTTTTTATATAGCGGGTGGTTACAACACTTTGTGATATCATTAATTTACAATGGATGATTTAGGAGAATATGTATAAGAGTTCGGAATGAGTGACTTACTGTTAGACACGTGAAGATTTCATGAATTCCTTTAAGTTATTCGTTACCGATTTCTGCATAGGAAATTCTGATCATTCCATTTATTGCAGCTACATTTAGATTAAATATTTGGAGGTCCACGCAATGATCGATTCGCTGTGGGAATTCATTGGTTGAATACACAGTGACTCTGTGATCCCACTGATACCTATTGGCGACTCTCAGTGACGAGGAACCTATCCAAAATAATTGTTTTGTTTCAGTTCATTAGTTACCATATTCAAACATGTTCATTCGTACTTGAACTCGGCCTACATAATATCAACATCATCATCATTATGATTCAAATTGGAATAAGTTTTCTTTTAAATTTATTTTCGTGAATAAATTTCATTTAAGAGTGATTGAAAATAAATCGATTGACAGTATTTGGTCATATACGGTTATACTTAAGTCAAGTTAGTTTTGTCAAAGATTGGCTTAATATTTTTTTTTATTATATAATATATTTTTTTTTGGGTTGGGTAAAATATTTTAGTTTAATTTAGTCTTGCCAGTTTAGATTTTTCTGTCTCTTTAATTTAGTATAGGATTAATGGTGGTAGAGTTTTTCTTCTGATTAGTAGTTTTAAAATATATGCAATATACGCTTGAATTCAATATCGTTAGGTTATCCTCAAAATAACTAGTTTGAATTAAATACGTAAATCATTTACATCCTTACTTTTAATTGAATTTTGTAATTCATTTAGCTTCCGAAGTGTGATTTTGAATAGAATACGAGTCAAAATTTTTTTTTTTTAAACATATTTTATAAATTAATTCATATCTATAAAAACTTATTGTTCGTATTCTTTCAAAATAGTTCTGGGTAGTTTAAAATGCCATCAAGTTTCGTTATGGACCCACAAGTTTATTTAAATAATCTCTCGTCGGAAGAACAGGAAGTTGAATACATAGTTCGCAAAGCAACAGATGCTACTAGAATTTTAATAGATAGCCTTCGCGCTGAATCTTCTGACGTAACATTAAAGCCAAAAGATACACATGCTAGGTCAAACCCCAACGAGGAAAGTAAGTTATGTGTTTTACGATTCAATGAATTATCCACGATCACTCAGCAAAAAGGTAGTTCTCCTCAATTTGAATTTGTTACAATGGCACTTGCAAAGGCGTTTCATTACAAAGAGCGTGTTGAAAGAATTAGTCATACTTTTGGCCTGCAAAGCTTTCCAAATCTTACAGGATTGCCTAGTAATTTTCGTAGGTTATACAACTGGTACCATAAGTTATACAACGATGGGGTTGAGGCAGCTAAAATCCAATCCCACCAAAATACAGGATTAGAAAACGAGAGGACTCCTGAAGGTAGTCCAATAAACCGAAGCAGAATAAGACAACAAGATGCGGGCACAGTAGATTTTGTACCTACTACAAGTCATGGTATCACACCCATACAAGGCTTACCAAATGAAGCGTCAAATCAGGACACAGTAGCACCGGCTAAAGTATTAATAAATTCAGTGGCAGATTTCTTTTCACAGATAGAAGCGAATTCTTTCTCCTCCACATTTGGCGATGTTTCATTCAAGCCAGTACAAGTCGGATCAAACGCACAAGCTATGAGACAGACAAATCTTGTGAATCACCACCCAGTTTTAAATCCGGGAATATCAAATTATCCGAAACATCCCTCTCAGATCCATAATCAATTTCGCATCGATTATAAAATAAAACAGAGATGGAATTTGTCTTTTGATGGCACCGATTCAACAAATGTTCAAGACTTTATAATTCGATTAGAACAAATGGCCCGTGATGATGACATTCCAGAACAAAATCTAACTAAAGTTCTACATTTATTCTTGTCGAAGCGAGCCGAAGATTGGTACTGGGTGTACAAACTCGACCACACAAACGCTACTTGGCAAGCAATGAAATCAGCGATGTTATCATTTTTTAGCTCTTACGATGTTGAGGAAGAAACACGTGAAAAAATTCTACACAAATACCAACATCCGAAAGAAACGTTCTCAGATTTTGTTCTTGGTATACAAAAATTAAATTCAAGGTTGCAGCATAGATTTTCTGAAAGGGAATTAATCCACCGTTTATGCCAGAATATGTCTCCAGCGTTAAAGAACGTCACCCTTCCGTATCAGGGAACAACACGTACTATTGAAAAACTGCGAACTCTGTGTCAAAGATTTGAAAGGATGTGGGATCAGACCGGATATGACCCACGACGGTTTTGTGAAGTTCCATTAAAGCGAAGAAACTTTATAAATGAATTAGAAACAGACATGAGAGCTATGAGCCTTTCACAATCAAATACTCCAGTTGATTTTTCCAGTTCAAACCCAGCGATACATCCTCAGTACCAAACCATTCCTAACAACAATAATCAAAATACGTATAAACCTGAGTTTTCTGAGCTAAAAGTACAACAACAACAACAAATTCAGTCGGTTAACGTAGAAGCATTCCAGCAAAGAAACGGAAAACCGAATTCAAATAATGATTCGGCATTAATTTGCTGGAATTGTAAGGACCTAGGCCACAGGTATCAGGACTGTTCGAAGGAATTCACAGACATCTTTTGTTTCGGATGTGGAGCCGCAAATGTGAGAAAACCGTTTTGTCAAAATTGTAAGGTCAATTCCGCAAAAAACTTGAAACCGAGTGTGAGAGTATCCCGGGATCCACACTCGGGGCTCAATTCAAACAAAGCGCTGTAAATCAACTTTCCAACAAATTCGGATCCTTTCAAATAGGATCAAAAACACCCAATATTATCAATCAAAATAGCCCTGCTTTGACATTAAATTCAAATAAAACAAAAACAAAAAATAAAATAAATCGTACAAAAAAGTATTTCACTGAAAAGCGTTGTTTTGTGTCTCACAGCATTTCCTCAATTATTAATTACTCGTTGAAAGACCCTCGCCCACATGCAAACGTCACGATTGCCTCCCGAGAGTTTGTTGGTCTCCTGGATACAGGAGCGTCAGTCAGTGTGTTAGGCAAAGATTCCATTTCGTTTCTGAAGGAGTGCAACATAAAATATAGTAAATTGTCTTCATATGTACATACTGCTGATGGAGCGCGAAATAAAATCGAAGGCTTTGTATGGTTGCCGGTTACTTTCGGAAATAAAACACATTCCATTAAATTTAGCATAGTTCCCACCTTACAATCGTTTTTATATCTCGGGATCGATTTCTGGCAGAAATTTGACATCCTTCCCAAAATTGAGATAAGCGAGATTTCCGAGCAAGAGATAATCCCCAACCACAATATGCATGATTTAAGTAAATCCGAAAAATTAGAGCTCGATAAAATTATATCTTTATTCCCATCTTTTGAGCAGAACGGTCTTGGTAAAACTACATTTTACGAGCACGAAATTGAATTAATAAAAGGCTGCAAACCTATCAAGCAGCGATATTACTCAATATCACCAGCAATGCAAAACGAACTCTATACTGAGGTCGATCGAATGCTTGAACTTGGAGTAATAGAGGTAAGCAAAAGTGCTTGGAGTTCGCCCGTTACTATGGTCAGAAAATCAAATGGTAAGAGTCGGTTTTGTTTAGATGCCCGAAAATTAAACTCGGTGACGGAGAAGGATGCGTATCCTCTGCCCATTATTGATGGATTGTTGGGTCGGCTGTCCGAGACTAAATACATTACAGGACTCGACCTTAAAGACGCCTTTTGGCAAATACCGCTTGCGGAGACTTCACGTGACAAGACTGCATTTACCGTACCAGGTCGCCCCCTCTATCAGTTCAGAGTGATGCCGTTTGGGCTGTGTAATGCAGCCCAATCGATGTGCCGGTTGATGCATAAAGTTATACCGCACGAGCTGCACGATCGGATATTTGTGTATCTTGACGATTTGCTTATCATCACCGGCACATTGAAGGATCATTTTGAGCTGTTAGAGTTGGTGGCGACTCTGCTAAGGACAGCCGGCCTAACAATAAACATTCAAAAGAGTCACTTTGTGATGCGAGAGATACGTTATTTGGGCTATCTGGTAGGAGAAAAAGGGTTAAGGGCAGATCCACAGAAAATAGAAGCCATTATGAATTTGCCGGTTCCAAATAATGTAAGGCAGATTAGACGTTTGCTTGGTATGGCAGGATGGTACCGCAGATTTATATTGAACTACGCTGCAATAACCGCTCCTATTACAGACTGTCTAAAAAAGGGAAAATTCCAGTGGACTGAAAACGCCCAGAAGTCGTTCGAGCACCTGAAAATTCTTCTGACATCTGCTCCAGTTCTTGTCAACCCCTCTTATGATTCGCCGTTCTACATTAGATGTGATGCGAGCACAGAAGGTGTTGGAGCCGTCTTGTACCAGAAAGATGAAGAAGGTTATGAGCGGCCAATATCCTTCATGTCGCAGAAACTGAATAAAGCTCAGAAGAACTATTCGGTAACGGAGCTAGAATGTTTAGCCGCAATACTCGCAATAAAGAAATTCCGCGCATATGTTGAAGGTCACGACTTCACATTGATAACCGACCACGCGAGCCTAAAATGGTTAATGAACCAGAAAGATCTCAGTGGAAGACTGGCAAGGTGGAGTATTAAACTTCAAGGTTTTCGGTTCATTATCGAACATCAGAGAGGAAAGGATAATGTTGTGCCAGATACATTATCTCGCGTTTTTTGCGACACACTGGAAGAGTTCGACGAGGCCTTACCAAAAATGGTGGAAATAATTGATTTTAATTCAAGTCATTTTGAAGATTCTCAATATAAGGAACTATTGACAAAAATTATAGAAGACCCGAATAAATATCCAGCTTTCAACATCCATAACGATCGCATATACATTCGGTTGGAACCAACAAGGAAAATGGACCTATCTGATCTGTCTATCTGGAAACTGTGGATTCCAACTGGTCTCAGACTTGAGATAATTGAAAAAGAACACAACGAGCCACTATCATCGCATGGAGGAATAGGAAAGACACTGGAGAAGATAAGAAGATATTATTTCTGGCCTGGAATGGCCCAGCAAGTTAATAAATACATCAGCACTTGTGACACCTGTAAGATGACAAAAGCTCCAAACAGAACTTGTAGACCGCCCCTGGGAGAATCATTTTTAGTCGAAAGACCATGGCAAAGATTATATGCTGATTTGTTAGGACCTTACCCTCGGAGCAGTAATGGAAAAACCATGGTGCTGATTGTGTTAGATCACGTTACGAAGTTTGTGTTGCTGAAAGCATTGTCCAAGGGTACATCACAACAAATTAATGAATTTTTGAAAAATGAAGTGTTTTGCGTTTTCGGTGTGCCTCAGGTAATTCATACAGATAATGGGACTCAATTTAAAAGTCAAGAATATAAACAGCTGCTAACTGATTTTGGAGTAACAGACTCAAAAACCGCGGTTTATTCTCCACAGTCCAACCAATCGGAGAGAGTTAACCGATCAATAATTTCAGCTATTAGATCATACATCGGCTTAAAACATTCGACGTGGGATAAATATCTAAACGAAATCGCCTCAGCCCTTCGCAATGGAGTGCACGAAACAGTGAAGCACTCTCCCCATTTCCTGTTATTTGGATATCATAAGATAAACCATGGAAGCGATTACCAACTATTGAAAGAACTAGGGGACCTATCAGAAGGAGAAATATTATTGCCCCTGCCTACACGGCTGGCGCTGGTTCACGAGCAGGTAAAATTAGATATTGCAAAAGCCCATGAAAAAAGTGCCAAAAGGTATAATTTACGTACGCGTCCCATTCAATATAACGTTGGCCAAACCGTGTTCGTTCGTACGCACCCTCAGAGCAACACAGGAAAGAAATTCTGTGCGAAATTCGCGCCGCAGTTTATTAAAGGAATTATTTCAAAGAAAATCGGTAATATAAATTATGAGGTGAAAGATGAAACGGGAAGCAAAATTATTGGGATTTACCACTGCAAAGACATTCGTGTCTAGTGAGAAGAAAACGATTTATAGAAGTTAGAATGAACGATTACCAGAGGATTCGAGATTCTATTCTAAATAATTGATATCCGAGTTTTCAGTTTTGTCTAACCATCAGATTTCTGAGGTCAAACAAACCTGTCCTGTTACGGCCATCAAAAGAAATAATTTTTATTGAGAAAATATTTAACGACTGTGAAGTTAAAAAAAATGATAGTGTCCGACTACCTTTAGCGTCGAATACTAATTTAAATTGAATTTGGATTTTTTTTATAATGTAGGTCAATGAACTTGTATTTTTTGTTTGTATTTATTTCGGTTTATTTACCTTTAGTAATGACGATGAGTGACTCATTTGTTTGATCTTACGTAAAATGCATTTTTTTTTGGTTTATTTCTGTGCGTGTGTATATAATGGGAAACAATGTCGTATGCGTCAGAAGGGAAAAAATTGGCTATATACTTATTGAGTGGCAATATAAGTAGGCAAATGCGTATACACAAAATTGTATATAAGTATTATATGCATCTTTACTTTTATGTATAGGTATATACAAATAAATTATAATAATTTCTGGAACATGCAATTTTTATTGTCGTTGAGATTATTAGTGAGGCTACCGCGTTGGAGCTTGGTTTAATTTTTATAGTGAAAGTATCTAATTAATAGTGGTTTCAGTGATATATGTATAACTATATATTTTTTTAGTGGTCTAGATAGCTAGTCGATATTTTCAGATACACATTTTCTTTGTTAAATAAAAAATAAAACAAAGTTCAACATTAATATTAAGCCGCTTTAAAGCTCATTGAGCAGTTTGAGTAGTTGAAGAACCGCCGGAAGAGTTACCGCAACTTCCATTTATTAGTGCGCCCCACATGTGCTATAATTGCTGTTTAGTGGTGGCAGCAGCGGGGCCTCATTTGTATTAATCAGGGGGATAGTGTTATGCAGAGCCCATAGTGATGTATTTTGTATAGGGCCAACTAAGCTCGTATCATATAAATCAGGGCGTTATCAGCAAAATATAGTTTTGGTGCTGAGTGAAACCAACTTAACCAAAGAGGATTCACAATAACTTAGTGATTCAAGTCATAATTTTATAATTTTGTGTTTTTTTTAAAATTTAATCCGTGGTCTCTTTGCTAAGAGCAATATTCGGTAGCATTAATTCTTTGCATGAGTAGTTTTTTTTATAATTTTCTTTTGACAATACAAATTGTGAGTGTTCAAAGTGAAAGTGTGGGGCATATTGGATTAATTTTTGTTTTTTAGCTTCCACACCAAGCGGAGAGTACTCTTGGCGTAATTTGGTGAGTTTATTTTGGATTACTAAATTTTTTTTTTTGTTGGCTTTTGCCTCAATCTATATGCTCCAGCGTAATTTTGCACATACTTCCTTTAAAGTTATTTATATACTTATGTTTATAGTTGGTATATTATATACTAAGATTTTGTGATTGTTTTTTTTTGCAAAGAATTAAGTTGAAACGGGATGTTTTTTTTTGGTTTTTCAATAAATAATTAAAATTAAAATGGAAGTGTAAATCTTTTAATTGATGATGATGTTGAGGAGTAGTGAGGGTTCAAGTGGGTCTGATTTTTGTGCTTCGATTTTTTTGTGAGAGTTAAAGTGTTGTTATTTTTTTTGTGCACGTATATAGAAGTGAACGGTCAATTTCGATTTGGCGGCAAAGAACCTCCCATATGTCGACTACAGCATACCCGATAACAAAACGTGTACGCCGCCAATAGATCGGTTACAAAATGGCGCCGAAACAGGGACCTGAAGGTCATTTAGCTGCATGTTAATATGTCATAAAGGTCTAAAAAAACCGCTTGGTTAAAATTTGTTTTTGTTAAAGCACATTTTACTTAAATCATATGGATATAATGTAATTTACAGCTTTAATTAAATTTTTTTTTCGTTAAATAGGTAGTCCTAAAAAGACATCCAGACAGCTTCTCTGTTTAATGTGTGTGACCCCAAAAACCGCTTCATTCAAATTAATTTTTCATTCCAGTTAAATCAATCCACTTTTCAATTTTTATTCAATTTTTTTTTATATAGCGGGTGGTTACAACACTTTGTGATATCATTAATTTACAATGGATGATTT
This sequence comes from Tipula helvola, assembly GCA_963556165.1. Classification (NCBI taxonomy): domain Eukaryota; kingdom Metazoa; phylum Arthropoda; class Insecta; order Diptera; family Tipulidae; genus Tipula; species Tipula helvola. The sequence continues at coordinate 22,036 of CAUVYM010000070.1, forward strand.
AGGAGAATATGTATAAGAGTTCGGAATGAGTGACTTACTGTTAGACACGTGAAGATTTCATGAATTCCTTTAAGTTATTCGTTACCGATTTCTGCATAGGAAATTCTGATCATTCCATTTATTGCAGCTACATTTAGATTAAATATTTGGAGGTCCACGCAATGATCGATTCGCTGTGGGAATTCATTGGTTGAATACACAGTGACTCTGTGATCCCACTGATACCTATTGGCGACTCTCAGTGACGAGGAACCTATCCAAAATAATTGTTTTGTTTCAGTTCATTAGTTACCATATTCAAACATGTTCATTCGTACTTGAACTCGGCCTACATAATATCAACATCATCATCATTATGATTCAAATTGGAATAAGTTTTCTTTTAAATTTATTTTCGTGAATAAATTTCATTTAAGAGTGATTGAAAATAAATCGATTGACAGTATTTGGTCATATACGGTTATACTTAAGTCAAGTTAGTTTTGTCAAAGATTGGCTTAATATTTTTTTTTATTATATAATATATTTTTTTTTGGGTTGGGTAAAATATTTTAGTTTAATTTAGTCTTGCCAGTTTAGATTTTTCTGTCTCTTTAATTTAGTATAGGATTAATGGTGGTAGAGTTTTTCTTCTGATTAGTAGTTTTAAAATATATGCAATATACGCTTGAATTCAATATCGTTAGGTTATCCTCAAAATAACTAGTTTGAATTAAATACGTAAATCATTTACATCCTTACTTTTAATTGAATTTTGTAATTCATTTAGCTTCCGAAGTGTGATTTTGAATAGAATACGAGTCAAAATTTTTTTTTTTTAAACATATTTTATAAATTAATTCATATCTATAAAAACTTATTGTTCGTATTCTTTCAAAATAGTTCTGGGTAGTTTAAAATGCCATCAAGTTTCGTTATGGACCCACAAGTTTATTTAAATAATCTCTCGTCGGAAGAACAGGAAGTTGAATACATAGTTCGCAAAGCAACAGATGCTACTAGAATTTTAATAGATAGCCTTCGCGCTGAATCTTCTGACGTAACATTAAAGCCAAAAGATACACATGCTAGGTCAAACCCCAACGAGGAAAGTAAGTTATGTGTTTTACGATTCAATGAATTATCCACGATCACTCAGCAAAAAGGTAGTTCTCCTCAATTTGAATTTGTTACAATGGCACTTGCAAAGGCGTTTCATTACAAAGAGCGTGTTGAAAGAATTAGTCATACTTTTGGCCTGCAAAGCTTTCCAAATCTTACAGGATTGCCTAGTAATTTTCGTAGGTTATACAACTGGTACCATAAGTTATACAACGATGGGGTTGAGGCAGCTAAAATCCAATCCCACCAAAATACAGGATTAGAAAACGAGAGGACTCCTGAAGGTAGTCCAATAAACCGAAGCAGAATAAGACAACAAGATGCGGGCACAGTAGATTTTGTACCTACTACAAGTCATGGTATCACACCCATACAAGGCTTACCAAATGAAGCGTCAAATCAGGACACAGTAGCACCGGCTAAAGTATTAATAAATTCAGTGGCAGATTTCTTTTCACAGATAGAAGCGAATTCTTTCTCCTCCACATTTGGCGATGTTTCATTCAAGCCAGTACAAGTCGGATCAAACGCACAAGCTATGAGACAGACAAATCTTGTGAATCACCACCCAGTTTTAAATCCGGGAATATCAAATTATCCGAAACATCCCTCTCAGATCCATAATCAATTTCGCATCGATTATAAAATAAAACAGAGATGGAATTTGTCTTTTGATGGCACCGATTCAACAAATGTTCAAGACTTTATAATTCGATTAGAACAAATGGCCCGTGATGATGACATTCCAGAACAAAATCTAACTAAAGTTCTACATTTATTCTTGTCGAAGCGAGCCGAAGATTGGTACTGGGTGTACAAACTCGACCACACAAACGCTACTTGGCAAGCAATGAAATCAGCGATGTTATCATTTTTTAGCTCTTACGATGTTGAGGAAGAAACACGTGAAAAAATTCTACACAAATACCAACATCCGAAAGAAACGTTCTCAGATTTTGTTCTTGGTATACAAAAATTAAATTCAAGGTTGCAGCATAGATTTTCTGAAAGGGAATTAATCCACCGTTTATGCCAGAATATGTCTCCAGCGTTAAAGAACGTCACCCTTCCGTATCAGGGAACAACACGTACTATTGAAAAACTGCGAACTCTGTGTCAAAGATTTGAAAGGATGTGGGATCAGACCGGATATGACCCACGACGGTTTTGTGAAGTTCCATTAAAGCGAAGAAACTTTATAAATGAATTAGAAACAGACATGAGAGCTATGAGCCTTTCACAATCAAATACTCCAGTTGATTTTTCCAGTTCAAACCCAGCGATACATCCTCAGTACCAAACCATTCCTAACAACAATAATCAAAATACGTATAAACCTGAGTTTTCTGAGCTAAAAGTACAACAACAACAACAAATTCAGTCGGTTAACGTAGAAGCATTCCAGCAAAGAAACGGAAAACCGAATTCAAATAATGATTCGGCATTAATTTGCTGGAATTGTAAGGACCTAGGCCACAGGTATCAGGACTGTTCGAAGGAATTCACAGACATCTTTTGTTTCGGATGTGGAGCCGCAAATGTGAGAAAACCGTTTTGTCAAAATTGTAAGGTCAATTCCGCAAAAAACTTGAAACCGAGTGTGAGAGTATCCCGGGATCCACACTCGGGGCTCAATTCAAACAAAGCGCTGTAAATCAACTTTCCAACAAATTCGGATCCTTTCAAATAGGATCAAAAACACCCAATATTATCAATCAAAATAGCCCTGCTTTGACATTAAATTCAAATAAAACAAAAACAAAAAATAAAATAAATCGTACAAAAAAGTATTTCACTGAAAAGCGTTGTTTTGTGTCTCACAGCATTTCCTCAATTATTAATTACTCGTTGAAAGACCCTCGCCCACATGCAAACGTCACGATTGCCTCCCGAGAGTTTGTTGGTCTCCTGGATACAGGAGCGTCAGTCAGTGTGTTAGGCAAAGATTCCATTTCGTTTCTGAAGGAGTGCAACATAAAATATAGTAAATTGTCTTCATATGTACATACTGCTGATGGAGCGCGAAATAAAATCGAAGGCTTTGTATGGTTGCCGGTTACTTTCGGAAATAAAACACATTCCATTAAATTTAGCATAGTTCCCACCTTACAATCGTTTTTATATCTCGGGATCGATTTCTGGCAGAAATTTGACATCCTTCCCAAAATTGAGATAAGCGAGATTTCCGAGCAAGAGATAATCCCCAACCACAATATGCATGATTTAAGTAAATCCGAAAAATTAGAGCTCGATAAAATTATATCTTTATTCCCATCTTTTGAGCAGAACGGTCTTGGTAAAACTACATTTTACGAGCACGAAATTGAATTAATAAAAGGCTGCAAACCTATCAAGCAGCGATATTACTCAATATCACCAGCAATGCAAAACGAACTCTATACTGAGGTCGATCGAATGCTTGAACTTGGAGTAATAGAGGTAAGCAAAAGTGCTTGGAGTTCGCCCGTTACTATGGTCAGAAAATCAAATGGTAAGAGTCGGTTTTGTTTAGATGCCCGAAAATTAAACTCGGTGACGGAGAAGGATGCGTATCCTCTGCCCATTATTGATGGATTGTTGGGTCGGCTGTCCGAGACTAAATACATTACAGGACTCGACCTTAAAGACGCCTTTTGGCAAATACCGCTTGCGGAGACTTCACGTGACAAGACTGCATTTACCGTACCAGGTCGCCCCCTCTATCAGTTCAGAGTGATGCCGTTTGGGCTGTGTAATGCAGCCCAATCGATGTGCCGGTTGATGCATAAAGTTATACCGCACGAGCTGCACGATCGGATATTTGTGTATCTTGACGATTTGCTTATCATCACCGGCACATTGAAGGATCATTTTGAGCTGTTAGAGTTGGTGGCGACTCTGCTAAGGACAGCCGGCCTAACAATAAACATTCAAAAGAGTCACTTTGTGATGCGAGAGATACGTTATTTGGGCTATCTGGTAGGAGAAAAAGGGTTAAGGGCAGATCCACAGAAAATAGAAGCCATTATGAATTTGCCGGTTCCAAATAATGTAAGGCAGATTAGACGTTTGCTTGGTATGGCAGGATGGTACCGCAGATTTATATTGAACTACGCTGCAATAACCGCTCCTATTACAGACTGTCTAAAAAAGGGAAAATTCCAGTGGACTGAAAACGCCCAGAAGTCGTTCGAGCACCTGAAAATTCTTCTGACATCTGCTCCAGTTCTTGTCAACCCCTCTTATGATTCGCCGTTCTACATTAGATGTGATGCGAGCACAGAAGGTGTTGGAGCCGTCTTGTACCAGAAAGATGAAGAAGGTTATGAGCGGCCAATATCCTTCATGTCGCAGAAACTGAATAAAGCTCAGAAGAACTATTCGGTAACGGAGCTAGAATGTTTAGCCGCAATACTCGCAATAAAGAAATTCCGCGCATATGTTGAAGGTCACGACTTCACATTGATAACCGACCACGCGAGCCTAAAATGGTTAATGAACCAGAAAGATCTCAGTGGAAGACTGGCAAGGTGGAGTATTAAACTTCAAGGTTTTCGGTTCATTATCGAACATCAGAGAGGAAAGGATAATGTTGTGCCAGATACATTATCTCGCGTTTTTTGCGACACACTGGAAGAGTTCGACGAGGCCTTACCAAAAATGGTGGAAATAATTGATTTTAATTCAAGTCATTTTGAAGATTCTCAATATAAGGAACTATTGACAAAAATTATAGAAGACCCGAATAAATATCCAGCTTTCAACATCCATAACGATCGCATATACATTCGGTTGGAACCAACAAGGAAAATGGACCTATCTGATCTGTCTATCTGGAAACTGTGGATTCCAACTGGTCTCAGACTTGAGATAATTGAAAAAGAACACAACGAGCCACTATCATCGCATGGAGGAATAGGAAAGACACTGGAGAAGATAAGAAGATATTATTTCTGGCCTGGAATGGCCCAGCAAGTTAATAAATACATCAGCACTTGTGACACCTGTAAGATGACAAAAGCTCCAAACAGAACTTGTAGACCGCCCCTGGGAGAATCATTTTTAGTCGAAAGACCATGGCAAAGATTATATGCTGATTTGTTAGGACCTTACCCTCGGAGCAGTAATGGAAAAACCATGGTGCTGATTGTGTTAGATCACGTTACGAAGTTTGTGTTGCTGAAAGCATTGTCCAAGGGTACATCACAACAAATTAATGAATTTTTGAAAAATGAAGTGTTTTGCGTTTTCGGTGTGCCTCAGGTAATTCATACAGATAATGGGACTCAATTTAAAAGTCAAGAATATAAACAGCTGCTAACTGATTTTGGAGTAACAGACTCAAAAACCGCGGTTTATTCTCCACAGTCCAACCAATCGGAGAGAGTTAACCGATCAATAATTTCAGCTATTAGATCATACATCGGCTTAAAACATTCGACGTGGGATAAATATCTAAACGAAATCGCCTCAGCCCTTCGCAATGGAGTGCACGAAACAGTGAAGCACTCTCCCCATTTCCTGTTATTTGGATATCATAAGATAAACCATGGAAGCGATTACCAACTATTGAAAGAACTAGGGGACCTATCAGAAGGAGAAATATTATTGCCCCTGCCTACACGGCTGGCGCTGGTTCACGAGCAGGTAAAATTAGATATTGCAAAAGCCCATGAAAAAAGTGCCAAAAGGTATAATTTACGTACGCGTCCCATTCAATATAACGTTGGCCAAACCGTGTTCGTTCGTACGCACCCTCAGAGCAACACAGGAAAGAAATTCTGTGCGAAATTCGCGCCGCAGTTTATTAAAGGAATTATTTCAAAGAAAATCGGTAATATAAATTATGAGGTGAAAGATGAAACGGGAAGCAAAATTATTGGGATTTACCACTGCAAAGACATTCGTGTCTAGTGAGAAGAAAACGATTTATAGAAGTTAGAATGAACGATTACCAGAGGATTCGAGATTCTATTCTAAATAATTGATATCCGAGTTTTCAGTTTTGTCTAACCATCAGATTTCTGAGGTCAAACAAACCTGTCCTGTTACGGCCATCAAAAGAAATAATTTTTATTGAGAAAATATTTAACGACTGTGAAGTTAAAAAAAATGATAGTGTCCGACTACCTTTAGCGTCGAATACTAATTTAAATTGAATTTGGATTTTTTTTATAATGTAGGTCAATGAACTTGTATTTTTTGTTTGTATTTATTTCGGTTTATTTACCTTTAGTAATGACGATGAGTGACTCATTTGTTTGATCTTACGTAAAATGCATTTTTTTTTGGTTTATTTCTGTGCGTGTGTATATAATGGGAAACAATGTCGTATGCGTCAGAAGGGAAAAAATTGGCTATATACTTATTGAGTGGCAATATAAGTAGGCAAATGCGTATACACAAAATTGTATATAAGTATTATATGCATCTTTACTTTTATGTATAGGTATATACAAATAAATTATAATAATTTCTGGAACATGCAATTTTTATTGTCGTTGAGATTATTAGTGAGGCTACCGCGTTGGAGCTTGGTTTAATTTTTATAGTGAAAGTATCTAATTAATAGTGGTTTCAGTGATATATGTATAACTATATATTTTTTTAGTGGTCTAGATAGCTAGTCGATATTTTCAGATACACATTTTCTTTGTTAAATAAAAAATAAAACAAAGTTCAACATTAATATTAAGCCGCTTTAAAGCTCATTGAGCAGTTTGAGTAGTTGAAGAACCGCCGGAAGAGTTACCGCAACTTCCATTTATTAGTGCGCCCCACATGTGCTATAATTGCTGTTTAGTGGTGGCAGCAGCGGGGCCTCATTTGTATTAATCAGGGGGATAGTGTTATGCAGAGCCCATAGTGATGTATTTTGTATAGGGCCAACTAAGCTCGTATCATATAAATCAGGGCGTTATCAGCAAAATATAGTTTTGGTGCTGAGTGAAACCAACTTAACCAAAGAGGATTCACAATAACTTAGTGATTCAAGTCATAATTTTATAATTTTGTGTTTTTTTTAAAATTTAATCCGTGGTCTCTTTGCTAAGAGCAATATTCGGTAGCATTAATTCTTTGCATGAGTAGTTTTTTTTATAATTTTCTTTTGACAATACAAATTGTGAGTGTTCAAAGTGAAAGTGTGGGGCATATTGGATTAATTTTTGTTTTTTAGCTTCCACACCAAGCGGAGAGTACTCTTGGCGTAATTTGGTGAGTTTATTTTGGATTACTAAATTTTTTTTTTGTTGGCTTTTGCCTCAATCTATATGCTCCAGCGTAATTTTGCACATACTTCCTTTAAAGTTATTTATATACTTATGTTTATAGTTGGTATATTATATACTAAGATTTTGTGATTGTTTTTTTTTGCAATGAATTAAGTTGAAACGGGATGTTTTTTTTTGGTTTTTCAATAAATAATTAAAATTAAAATGGAAGTGTAAATCTTTTAATTGATGATGATGTTGAGGAGTAGTGAGGGTTCAAGTGGGTCTGATTTTTGTGCTTCGATTTTTTTGTGAGAGTTAAAGTGTTGTTATTTTTTTTGTGCACGTATATAGAAGTGAACGGTCAATTTCGATTTGGCGGCAAAGAACCTCCCATATGTCGACTACAGCATACCCGATAACAAAACGTGTACGCCGCCAATAGATCGGTTACAACCTCACTGTCCCATCTGAGATGGGGAAACTCGATGTCGCTTACTTCACAATGGCATCCAAACTCAAAGCCCTATATCAAGAAACTTCATTTTACCATTTGACGCAACATCCAATTCTGCCGACGATAGCGTTGATAATTCCCAAAATGTGTAAGTTTCCTTCAAGGTACCAAGGCTCTGTGACATTCCCGCATTAATGGTGCCAATTATTATGAGATGTTTCAGCACTTAATCAAACGCTATAACAAATGAACTTTTTGAATCAATCAAACGATATTAAACCTATAATGAACTAGCAATCTTGTGTATTCACGATGTCGCAGACGAAGGAAGGAGGATTGATAGCAATTGAACCAAGGGCAGAACAACGAGTTCCGGAAAATCATATACCTGGCGTTCGACAAATTAGACGTAGAAATGAAATAATTGTGAAAATATCAAGCGTTTGAAAATGACTTCGCTAGTATCGATGAATTTTTGATATTTTAAAGCAAAGTGATATATTGAGGGTTAGTGACCAAGTCAAACGATAGTGATCAATTTAAACCTAAGCGAATTACAATATATCTAGAACTGAGGACATTTAACGCCGTAACCTTTACCTAACTCTCTGCTCTGTATAGGAGAGTAACACAATTTGCATAGTGTACAAAGTTTAAACATAAATCAGTAAACGATCGAAGATAAAGTGCATGACCTGGTACAAACGGTTATTTATTCGAGGAAATTTCATGATACATATTTCCATTTGCAAAAATTGCAAACCAAATGATCACTTCTCACTAACCGCGAATATATACGCTATGGATAGCGAAGGAAATCTGATAACATGTCGAGCTTCAGCTGAACGTCTCAAAGTGCTATGATTAAAGGCACAATAACAAGCTTTAAAATTTTATCCATTTGGGACCAGGAATGTGCGATAATCATACGTACCATTTGTACCAAGTTACCATCAACAAGTAGTGAAACCAGTTATTCTCAAATATCCAGTTTAGCTTTACGTTTCGCAGATCACGAATATTTTAAACCAACTCCGCATTCTTCTTGGTTGCGACTATTTCTTTGGATTGACGGGTAAATTAATTTAATTCCCAAAGTTCATATTGCTTAAAATACCAGATTTGGTTGGATAATTGGAGGAAACTGTAATCAGGTATTATCCATTAATTTAAATGCAGACCCTTTGGCCGTTTTTTGTACATGTTCAGCTAAACATGGAAATAAGTAATCTAGAGTAGACCTCCAGAAAGTTTTGGGAAAAAGAAGAGTTGCCAAGCCAACGTCATCTGTCCGATACAGACAACGTCAAGTTTTATCGAATCCGTAAAGGATAACATTTCCTTTCTAATTACTATCTAATAGTTTTCCATTTCATATTTTAATTAGTGGCACGTAGGAACATTGAGTGCCTGTAAATGTCTCTTATTATTTCGACTAGGTAGGCATGTTATCCACCTACTGTTGTAAAAATTTGAATAATAGCCGTTATATATTGTATGTTGAAATTTGCGCTATAGGCCGATTATGCACATACACCTAATTCGGTTTTTACGCGAGCTTTTTTTCGCGAATTTGATTTAGCGCAATTCAAAAAAAAAAATTAGCAATAAAAAAAATGTTCGCATGGAATAAAAAAAATTCTGTCAAAATTTATACGAGCCCAGAAAGATAAAAAAAATTGAATTTTCTGCAAGTACAGGTCGGATGACAGGTTATCTGAAAAGGTATGCGCTTCATAATATAAAAGAGGTGAAATTGCATCTGCAGATGAAGAGGCCGCTAAAACATTTCCCGAAAAATTGGCTAAAACAATTGAAGATTGTGGCTACACTTCTGATCAGGTATGGAATGCAGATGAAACAGGCCTTTTCTGGAAACGAATGCCCAGCAGGAGATACGTAGCTAAATCCCAGAAAATTGCCAGTGGGTTTAAGGTAGCCAAGGATCGTGTGACGGTCAACGAAAGGTTTAAATTGTGGCGCATTCCACTGAACCGCTAATAGAAAAGCCTGGGTGACAACTTGAAACTTTTAGGAAATGGTTCCTTAAAAATTTTGTCGCAGAAGTTCGGCACTATATGAGCGATAAAGGTCTTGAATTTAAAGTTCTATTAATTATAGACAACGCACCTGGTCATCCCCATATGGAGCATCCAAATGTCGAATTTTGTTTTTTGCAGCCGAACACTAATTCGTTGTTACAGCCGCTGGATCAAGGTATAATTGCAACCTTTAAGACCTACTATGTTAAGCAAACATTCCGGTACATTTTAGATAGATTAATGAATGATGAAACTTTAATGTCATCGACGCATGGAAGAAATTTTATATTTATTACTGCATCAAACATTCCGGATTAGCTCTATTTGAAGTAAGGCCCCCGCTTTTGGATGTTGAAGATCCCTTTGGCCGCAATGCGTCAAAAATGACGATCCGATGCCTTCTAATACTGTTGAGTATTCTAATATCGTAGCATTAGCTCATGAAGTCGGTGGAGACGGTTTTGATGATCTTTCGTCTACAGAAGTCGATATCGCGCTAAAGACACCCGGTGGCCAAGAAATTAGTGATGATGACGATGACGAAGAGGTTCCTACCCTCACAGTAGATCTAATTAAAGAAAGGCCAGTTTAACTGGCCGCTAAATTAAGCGATTATTTTGGCAAGTATGATGATATTGAGGAAAGAGCTGAGAAATTTAAATGGGACGTAAAATTATTAATGGGAAATTATCTGGAATTATATAACAGCCTTATCAAACCTGGAACCAAACATGCAATTTTTGCCAAAAACCACGGCAACATCAGCATTACTTGAACCTGGAAGTGAAATTGAAAGTCCTAGTGATGAAAGTGATGTTCAAGTTTCTCATAAACGAATGCGAATATCATCAGACAGTGACAGTAATAATATTTAAAGATACATTTTGTCATTTTTTGTTTTATTAAAATAATTTTTTTTTCATTTTTTTGATCAATAATACAACTTTATAAACATAAATAAAATGTGCGTAAACTTGTAAAAACCTATATATATATATATATATATATATATATATATATATATATATATATATATATATATATATATATATATATATATATATATATACATATATATATATATATATATATATATATATATATATGTATATGTATATATATATATATATATATATATATATATATATATATATATATATATATATATATATATATATATATATATATATATATATATATATATATATATATATACACCAATACCTCGATTTGCGACGTTTCCAATTGCGACAGTGCATTTGCTACTACCAAATTTCAGTTTTGCGTCGCTTAAATTATTTGTTGCATCGTTACTTAAATGTTTTCTTTCTGGAAATACGTCAAGGTTATTTAATTATGTTGCAATTTTATTTACAAGACGCATTTTTATGGAACGAATTACCGTCACAAAGTGGGGTATGGGTATATATATATATATATATATATATATATATATATATATATATATATGTAGGATCACCCTGTAGAAACAACAATAAAAAATCTAAAATTGTGTATTCTGTTTTATGTATTTGTTTAATAAAATAAATCAGTATTGTTTAAATTTTTGTACATATCACTTCGAGTTTGATTAACCGAACCCACAGTTTTTGGGCTCAACCGGGATCCACCAGTATAAAAAAAAAAATACGACGATTTACAAAAAGGCGATAAAATTTGATTTTTTAAGGCGATCAAATAATTCCGTGGTGGATATAAGGCGATAACACGGCGCTGAATTTTATGGTGTGATTTTTAACGTCGTGACCTTAAGGTGAAGATTTCAGAAATTAATCAGTGACGAGACAATTTCTTAGGTGTTATACTCGAAGTGTGTTAAATAATAAGTGTGTTAATAATAAAAGAAACAAAAAAAAAAATGAAAAATTGTTAATACGAGGAATTTGGAATTCTGTCGGATTAATAAGATTGTATAATCTAACAAATTCTCGAAGTTTTCAAGGACATTTTCGTGTGCCGTTGCTATCACAATACGTAACAAAAAAAAAAACGTGTGTTATTTGCAGCTATACGTTTAATTGGTAAACAATAGTCGAAAATTTACTGTAATATTGTGGTGAAGCGCATCGAAATATTAATTTTTGACAAAATTGTTCGTATAGCAAATTAAATATATATTGATCGTTTTGTTTTGTTTGTTATTAATATCGTGGGGGGTAAGAAAAATCGAAATAAGAATAATTTGGAGGATCATAATGCCCATGATACAAGTTCAGATGTATTTGCACAAGAGATGTTAGACTTATTCAAGCGTGCTATTAATAATGATTTGAGTAACGGTGGAAATACTCTTGGAGTTGCTGGTCTAAATTCACAACAGCATGCAGTCAGTAACAGCACAATGGTGGAACTAACGGACAATGACAATGTCATCAAAGAGAAACCGGTAGGTGAGCTTTTAGAGGAAATTAGGAAGAAAGAGATTGAATTAAAAGATAAGGAAATAGAACTGTTAAGAAGGGAAAATGAAGTTATGCGAAATAATGCCGCCGATACCACTGTGAATCGAAATCAACCTCAGCCGCTAAGCTTTAAGGATATCGAAGAATCACTTACTAAATTCAGTGGTGACGATGAATATTCACTTGAAAAGTGGATCAAAGATGTAACTGAATGCTGCAACTTGCTTAGGATGGAGTGAAAATCAAAAAACTGTGTATTCGAAAAGGCTATTAATCGGAACTGCAAAAGATAGTCTTAGAATGGCGAATGGAATGGATAACTAGGATAATTTAATTCAATTTTTGAGAAAGGAATTTCCAGTTGTAAAGAATTCAGCTTTAGTTCATAAACGCATGGCGGATCGTAGGAAGAAAGCTGATGAATCTTTCACAAAATACCTGATCGCTATGAGAGAACTAGGAGGTTCTGGTAATTTAGAAGATGCTGCTATTATCGAACACTGCATCAACGGTATTATTGATGACGAACACAACAAAGCTGTACTTTATGGTGCGGGATGTATAGATTATAGATGAGTTTAAAGTCAAGTTAAACATATATGCAAATATCAAACTCAAATCAAAGAAGCGAGATATGCCTGGCAACAATCCAGTAAACCAGCCAACTAAGAACTCCAGAAGCTCAACAAAGTATGGGACAAGGTGTTATAATTGTGGTCACAGGGGACATCAAGGAAGGCAATGTGAAAATAAATCGAAGGGACCAAAATGTTTCAAATGCAACAAGTACGGTCACGTGTCTCCAAATTGCAACAAAAAAGAGACTCCCCGCAGGGAACTATCAAACATTAAAAAGTCTGTGGCTGTTGTTGAAGAAGAAGCTTGCTTGACAGTCGTAAAAAAATAAAATCTTACATTGTGTTCCAAAACCGTGAAGAAAGTTTTGTTGTTTGGGAAAGAAATCTACGCATTAGTTGACAGTGGCAGCGATATAAATCTCATGTCACTGAAAAAATTCCAAAGTATTGGCGTCGAAAATCTAAGGGATGACCGCATCGTTTAATGATGCTGGTGCTAAAGGCGTATCAACGAAGGGAACATTTGATGCGCAAGTAGTCATTGATGGTGAAATATATTCGACCGTGATACACGTTGTGGAAGATGGAATATTGCCGGTAGACTTCATATTAGGAAGAGAATTGATCAAAAAAACCATTACCATCCTCACACCAACCAGCATTATAATGAAAAGGTTTGTCCCTGAAGGTTGTGCTTTGGTGATTGAAAAAGGTGATGTAATTATCGACCTTGATCATATAGTAGACAGAAATATTGCGAGCCAGATCAGGAAAATGGTGATTAATTATAACCCAAAGAAGTGCCAGCGTGAAACAAATATAAAAATGCAAATAGTTGTTCTAGATGAGAAACCAATAGCTCAAAGACCGAGGCGACTTTCTCCTCTGGAAACCGATATCGTCAGAAAACAGGTAAACGAATGGTTATCGGAAGGTATTATCCGTCCCAGCACATCCGAATATGGGAGTCCCATTGTGTTGGCAAACAAAAAGGATGGCACCAAAAGGTTGTGCATGGACTATAGAAAAATAAACGACATCATATGTAAAGATCGTTTCCCGATGCCATTGATCGACGATCAAATAGATAAACTTCAGGATGCCGAGTACTTTTCTACGCTCGACTTACGCAATGGATTTTTTCACGTTCCCGTTGAAGAAAGCTCGATAAAATTACTGCGTTTATCACTCCGTTTGGATTGTATGAGTTTCTTCGGGCACCATTCGGATTATGCAACAGTCCTTCAGTGTTTGTGCGCTACATCAACAACGTGTTTCAGAGTTTATGTGTTGAAGGAGTGGTATGCATATACATTGATGATCTGGTGATACCAGCAAAAAACGAAAAAAATGCTCTAGAGAATTTGGAAAAAGTAATAAGAGTAGCAGAGCTGAACGGATTAGACATAAAATGGATTAAGTGCCAATTTTTAAGAAAACAAATCGAATTCCTTGGCTACGAGATCGAACATGGGCAGATTCGACCATCAAAATCTAAATCATCAGCCATTGCTAAATTTTCACAGCCGGATAGCATCAAACAAATACAAAGATTTCTAGGATTGTCTGGGTATTTTCGGAAGTTTATGGAGAGTTATGCTATTATAGCGAGACCCCTGACGGATTTACTGAGGAAGGGAGTGGCGTTCGTATTCGGTGATGCTCAAAAGCGAACGTTTCATAGACTGAAAGATATATTGTCCAGCCATCCTATCTTAAGATTGTACTCCCCGAAGGCGCAAACTGAGTTACATACTGATGCGAGCAAACTTGGAATTGGAGCCATTCTATTACAACAATGTGATGAAGATCAAGAAATGCATCCCGTAATGTACTACAGTAAGAAGACATCTAAGTGTCAAGAAAACTACAGTAGCTATGAACTGGAGGTTCTAGCTATAGTTACCGCGTTGAAAAAGATGAGAGTTTATCTGTTGGGGTTACAGTTTAAAATTATTACCGATTGTGCAGCATTTAAAGGGACTATGGAACGAAAGGAACTAACTTCAAGAATTGCTGGATGGGCGTTACAGCTGCAAGAATACAACTTTAAATTGGAACACAGCCCTGGTTATCGAATGAGACATGTAGATGCCCTAAGTAGAAGCCCCATTGTTCTACCAACAGAAGCCAACACCGTTAATCGTGTTAAAGCCGCTCAGAGAAGTGATCCTGATCTCCGACCAATTTACGAACTTCTGAAATTAGGTGAGTACGATTGAAGAACTCATCACACGCCAATTTTTTATTCCAAAAATGTCAGATAAAGTGAAGGACTGCCTCAAAAACTGTGTTCCGTGTCTAATGGCAGAGAGAAAAATGGGGAAGCAGGAGGGATTTTTGAACCCTATTCCAAAAGGCGATCTTCCATTGGTAACGTACCATATCGACCATTTGGGTACGTTGGCTCCCACCAGAAAGCCATACAAATATATTTTTGGTGTAATCGACGCATTTTCCAAATTCGTCTGGCTGGTATATATATATATATATATATATATATATATATATATATATATATGTATATATATATATATATATATATATATATATATATATATATATATATATATATATATATATATATATATATATATATATATATGCTTTAATCACAATATTTTAGTTGATTTTACAAATGTGGAACCAATCCTCTACTTTTATATGGCTACGGTACCTTTTTTACGCGATTTCTTTTACGCGAGTTTTTGGCACTTCGGAGAATGACGAATGCTGAATTAAACCATGAGTATATCCAGTTTTTGAGAGAATATGAATTCCTATAGGACAAATGGAATTAATTTCTAAAAACGACATACAAAATCCCTATAAAGAATTGTTCTTTTTACATAAGAAAACCTATTCAACATGTTACTACTTTTTACGAAAGCATAAATTTGGAATTTCCGCTGATATAAAAAAATAAACGAGACACCGAGTACCAGATAACTTTGTGGCAGGCACTTCTTGACGCCGAAATCAAACAGTATATTTTATATACCGTAACCTATCGAACCGCAACCGCGCCATTTCTGGCTACCTACCTTCAACTACAAGCAGAAAAATATGAGAAAGTACTTAAAATGTAATGCTTTAATGGAGATTAAATCTCTAAAGAGACATCATTGCCCTACTGAAGAAACTAAATTTAAGTTATGCAAATGGTCGGGGTATAATCCAGCTGTACTAGAAAGCACTGCCAGCAAAGTGGGGGCTCTGGTCATGGAACATAATCGATGGGACCAAAACGATTTCAGTGTTAAATATAAAGTATCATTCCATTAGAGATTTGTTTTTTTTAAGATCGAGCTACCTGAAATCACCAAGTTCACCAAAAAAATTTGTTTTTAGGGATTCTGTCACCCGTAACCATAAGCGTGATGAGAAAAAGCTGTGAAAGAGTTGGACGTGCCTTAATCAGCAGAATGTATTGAAAGTAAAAAACCAAAAATGTTTAAATAAAAGCTGATACCACTGGGACTTGAGAGGTGATCAATATTATAAAATGTACACAAAATTAAACTTTACTCGATTATTTAAAAATAATCGATTATTTACTTATACCCGGCTATCGCTTCGTGTGAAAAACTCACTTTGCTCACTATTCCTGTTCCAAAATCGGAAAAGTAAGTAAAAATTGAGAAGTCGAGATCGGCAATCCTACCGTAGGTGTGTTAGCCGCTTGCGGTTAAATCGAACATATAATACCTGTACAATATTCCATATAAATTGTTGACTCTAAATAAATCGTAATTATATTGTGAATTTTGAAATGTGACATAAAACTGTTTGGGGATGATATTCCCGTCAATAAACAAAAAATATTATTTTTCCAAAATCGATTTGTTGTTCACATTTTATGTATACGTTTTTCATTTTTCAATTTCTTTAAATTATTTACGGTAGATTTAATAATAAATAACTCCTCCTCAGGCATATCAACAGTAAAGGTGTGAGGTACAAAAATGAGCTATAACTGGAATTTACAATTTTCAAATTATATTGTCACGAGTCATTTCACATAACAAAATTAAATTAGATTGTTGTATGTACTCGTATATATTTGGTACCTAAAATTGATTTAAAATATACGGGATATAATTCAATCAAACTGTCAAATAAATAACGCATCACTTAATATATTCCAATCCACTATACGATTATTCGACGTGTTTGCAATTAATTGTTTTAACAGTAAAAACAGTTAACCTTTTTTTTTGCATTCATGTACGTATAAACATATTGTACTTCAATCAGATTCGAAAATATATTTTTGTAACATAGCGGTGATGTTTATACATAATCGCATACTGTTATAATTTTCATCAGTGGTTAAATGTAATGTTAATGGTGTACCGTGGCGGTATTATGTTCTTATTTGTTATTTTATAAAAAAAAAAAAAATTGCACATTTGTTGATAAGGTACGTCGTTCTTGGTTAAATTTTAACATAACAATCCACATAATTGCCAGATGCTTGACAGCAAACACATTTTAATATAATCGTAATACTTAGTGTTTATGTTACAAATTTGTTGTTGGTACTCCTCTTAAAAATATATTATTAAAATAAAAATGATTTGAATAGCAACTAAAGCTAGCTAGATTCATAAAAATTCTAAATTTCATAAGTAAGAACTTAGCATTCATTCCACCATTTTCTGATGTATTCCACACCAAAATAACTTTTCTTAATAATAACTTAACTCTCCTAATATCTTAGATATAACTAAATGTCTAAGATATTAAGTCAATAAAATTCTTTGTCAAATTGTTCGACGAAAAGAAAAGTAATAGTTCACCACGAACTTCAAAACATCCGACCGATGTTCTTCCTCTGGACAGCCATCTAGCTCCAGTATGTAATACAAGTGCTTTTTGTTCACTATCCATTTTATCGTATATAATTTTAAATAATCTAGATTGAAGTGGTCGTAATTAACAATTTTTACGGCTTCAAAAGTTTTTTGGCCATGTTTCATTTAAGAAATTTCATTCCTGCTCCAAACGAAAATTTTGCAGTTGTGCACCAATTCCATTAAAATTTGGTACCTGATATAACCAACAAATTTGATGATAAATGAATTGGTTTCAGCACATCCAAATGATGAATAAAGGTTGAGGATTTTCAAACTTTTCTAGAAGAGATTTAACTACAAATCTGTTTTCTAACCAGAAGATGGTCATCGCAACCAAACCAATTATTTTCTTTTTTTTTCAAATAGGTAACAAATTTCGAGACTTATTGACAATCTTGGTTTTTTAAGTCGAATTTTTCGATTTTTTCAAATTTTTTCAGATTTCGTACAAGTTTAGTTGTTTTTGGTCTGGTAATCCTATAGTGACAAATTCCATTAGCTACGTTTTATTTATTTATTTATTTATTTATCATTATTGACACTTTTTTAAAACCTATTTTTATCTAAATTAATTAATTAATTAAATACATTTGTATATCTTACTAAATAACTAAATATTAATTTTTTCTTTAATGAATATGTAGGTGTAATAGTTGAATAAACTGGCCGTACTCTAGCTCTTGAAGGTCATTAAGATTGCTATAGTTGCTGAAAGAATTATATAACTTCACACCATTATACCCTTGCGATCGAAGAGAAAATGATTTACCGTACCTTGGTAATCTAAAATGAGTATTCCTGGTATTATAATTATGGACTTCTCTGTTGGTAGACAGCAAACTATCTAAATATTTAGAAAGATCCCCCTTTTCGAGTAAATAAAACAGTTTTAGAACATTAAAGTGTATTCTCTGGCTGATTGATTTCCAGCTTAATTTTTTTAGCATGTCTTTAATATGTGTTCTGTTATCCGCGTTTAAAATGATTTTCATAAATCGATTCTGTATTTTTTGCAGACGTGGTAATTGTGTTTGATTCATGATAAATAAAACAGATGAGCAATAATCTACGTGGGGAGCTACAATTGATTTATCAAATATTGTTTTGGTCTCCATTGGTAGCTTGTCTTTAATTCTGTTGAAAAGTCCTCATTTTTTATTCATCTTTTTTGGCTAAGTAATCCAAATGCTGGTTAAAATTTAAATTTTCATCAATGACGACACCGAGATATTTGTATTCTTTAACTCGTTCAATGATTTGGTTCGCAATTACAATATCTGAGATACCCTCGTAAATATTCCGAGAATAAGTAGTTCTGCATCGCATCCAGCATGACCATTCTGTTT
Source organism: Tipula helvola (assembly GCA_963556165.1). Taxonomy (NCBI): domain Eukaryota; kingdom Metazoa; phylum Arthropoda; class Insecta; order Diptera; family Tipulidae; genus Tipula; species Tipula helvola. Next base: position 41,033 of record CAUVYM010000070.1, read on the forward strand.
GTGCCATCAACTCCACATTGAGACTTTATTTTACTTATTATTTTTGGTATCTCCTGGCGAGTTATTTCTTGAAAGCTGAATTTTTCAAAATTATTATCATCCTGTGAAAAATTTCAATCCTGTATCTCAGGGATGTTCTTGTGAATATCTATCACGCTGGACACAAATGCTTCATTTAGCGCTTCTGCTAATTCTTGTTTATCGGTGAGAGTTTTGTTGTTAAATTGAATACACCATTGTGCCGTATTTTTAGACTTGTAGATGAATTTAAGCGTTTTCCACAGTACCTTTGGGTTGTATTGGTTTTCAATGAACTTATTTCTGAAGTATTCAGATTGTTCCTTTCTCAACGATTGTTTATAAAATTTCTAACTTTCCTTTAACTTTCCCAAGTTTCATCTGAATTCATAATTTTCGTAACACTATAACTAAGAGTTTTTTCTTGCTTCAGTAATTTCAAATTTTCTGAGAACCAAGGTATTGTATTTCTATTTGGACTAATTTTTGTTTCAGTTAATTCATTAACCGCCTGTTTTAGATTCAATAACAAGCCATCAGCATACTTATTTAGGGTTTTTTTTATAATTAATAACAATGGATATCCTGAACTAAAACTACAAAAGTCAATGAAGCAAATAACAAAAATTTATCACAATAAAAATTTGCGATGGTTTATTGTGGCTGCTCGGTTTGAAACATTTCGGTATCCAACAAAAATAATTTCAAATGGGTTTCAGGAATGAAACGAGTGACAGTAAAACTGCCTTCCAAATTGTTGAATTTCGACTAAAAGCAGTGCCGAATGAACATCAAAAAATTGCTCAAACGGGTCATAGCTGGTGATAAAATAGCAGGTTTACAGTTAATATGATGTCGAAAGTAAGGCTCAATCGTCCTACTGAAAGCTTCCTAAAAAAATAGACAAGACCAAAAAAACTCGTCAAGTAGTATAACTTGAGTTTTTAGGTGGTGTCCGATCAATAAGGCGTACACCCAGGAAGTTGTACGCTGCTTGCTTGACGCGATCCTAACGAAACGTCTGGATTTCTATGAAAAACTCGAGGCCATTGTACCACGATAAAATACCTGCTCATACTTCTCTGCTTTTTAGTAAATTTTTGGCCAAAAACGACCCCGTTATGATGTTGAGCACACCAAAACTGTGTAACCTTTTCGACAGCTAACAATAAACTAAACATACAATATGGCTCAAAATGCCACAAAACTATAGGGACAAGTATACGAGCATAAACCAAAAAGCAACTGTGGCAATTGGACTTAGACAACCTGCGAAATTGTAAAATTTGAAGATTTTGTAATCAAGCCATGTATTTTATCATCAAATAATTTATTTTTGAGATTTCCGTGTTTGTCAAAAATATTTGATATTAATTTTTATATATCGTCGCTTCCAATTAAGAGTATTACATCTGCAAATCAATATTTTTTTTGGAGAGGCGTATCAAGTTTTTAATGTTAAATTTGGCCTAATTTTTTTAAATAAAATTCTTGCCACACTTTTTGGGAAGGATTTTATTTAAAAAAAAATTAAGACGAAATTAGCTTTAACAATTTTAAGGCCTCTCCAAAAAATTATTGATTTGCAGATGTAATACTCTTAATTGGAAGCGATGATATTAGAAAATTGGTCGATTAGGATAGGTCGATATTTAAAAATTCAAAATTTTTTTGCCGTGCTGGAAAAAATTTTAAACGTGCCAAGTTCGGCACGCGTGCCACGTGTTTGGCATCACTGTGATAAAAGCTTCATGAAATTTTCTATTTTTTGTTTTAGTTTCGGCCTTTACGAAAGAAGGCAGGGTTTCTATTATTTCTCGTCAAATGTGGCAGACTGCTAAATGCCTGGATAGTTGGTCGCCAAGGTTACCATAAATTTCATTAATACTAATCTACATTTTTTTAGTGGTGGTCAAGTCGATTAGAATATCTACATTGAATTTCAAACATTTAAAATTTGCCAACATTTTAATCTGAATATTTGAATCCGTGTAATTAGCACGTTTAATTGGCCAATGTGAAACACTATTTTAGCATCAACTTCCATATCATAAAACAACAATTATCAAAATTAAGTTTGACAGTTTAGTGTGCTGCCAACTCTTGAATAATACTCGTTTTCGGTGCATTGCATATTTCACTATTACTATGGCAAACTGAAAAAGTTATCGGTGCTAAAGGATAGTCCAAAACTTTTAGCATATACTAATCGGCCAAAAACGTCTCTTTGAATTTTAATTTCTTTAGCTTTTCCATTTATATTAACTATCATAATTATCACAATTCTCGGAAATAATGTTTGTGCGCTGTATTTCTCCTGCAGTTTCAATATTTGATAAAAATTCATAGATCTCAATGCACACAGACTGTCCTGATGACATATTGTATATATGTCCTTCTGATAGGTCTAATTAACATGGATTTGTGCACTGCTTAATTAAATCTATCAACATTTAAGTCTTTAGCAATATCGGTTTTGATTGCATATTGCAAGATTCATTGATTTTTATATTATACTAGTTTTTAATAAATTGTTGATCCACCATTTTTTGTCTTGCGGAAAATGACTAGGTTAAATGAATTGATTTGAAAATGGCTTGGAAGTTTGTTTAATGCCTAGGAAGCCGTGTTTATGTTGATCGAGTAGCCGTGGAGGTGTATTTTTAACGTTCTATACAGTCAAATAGAGTGAATAATTTTGAAAATTCATGCTGAAACATGTTAAAATCAGCCGTACGAATGATGTACGCACGAATGTCGAAGAGCAAAATTTGTAAAGCAGGAGATGATGATGAAAATTTGTAAGATGCCGCTATATGTTAGCATTTCAACCAATCACTTATAATTTAACCAATATCTTGTAAAAATGACATTAGTATGTAAAAAGGTCCAAAGTGAATAAATAGTCTTTTAAAATCATCTTCAGCAAACTATATTCTTATATCTATCTTATGGCCATAGCTTTTTGGTCTTAAATAATTCTTCCTATACATTCATCTGCAATTTGTAAATTTTTTCATAATATCTCTTTAATAACGGCTAGATCCGTGAGGGATTCCTTCGGTTGCATTAAGTAATCTATTTTCGAATTCGATTGCCGATCTTCAAAATCTTCGCAACATACCCTAACCCTATTGGCGTGGTTTAGATTTTTACTTAAAGGGAAGGACGCCAATTAAAGAATATTTGTTTGAAAACTGCAGTGCTTGGCGGGTCTTAATTCTTCAAACTCCTCCAGTTCGAAAGATTATTTTCTACGTTTACTCAAATCCTGAATATTAACTGTGTGAGTTGCTTGATTTTATGAGGATGGATTGGCAGTTGCTTGTATAGATAGAATTCAAGTCTTGTTATGTAGGTACATTTTGGTAAATAATACCTACAGTGCCGTATATAGGGTATTTTTCCAAAAGTTGTTTCCACAAACGGCCTAAATTATCCTAAGCTTCTCCGAAAGGTAATACCGAGATAGGAAGAATCCCCGAAGATCACAAAAGATTGCTTGAGCCTTATGTTAATAATTTGTTGACTGTCCGTAAGAATTTTCATGGTCATGCCTAACAAGATTTATGTTCTTGGTTTTATATGTCCACTAGTAATAGTAAAAATAGAATCATGTGGATAAGTCGAAGCTAGCCTTTGTATGCGATCATTCCTTTTTTTTTTCAGTATTGGTTAATGCAGTTGTCCAAAGCAACCATAGCCAGGCGGCTTGTTTAACAGTATCATATTAGCCCTTATTTAGTGCTTCAATGTCTATAGTAAATCAGCGATAAGGAATGTATTTTAATTTTTAATATTTGGGCTCGATATTTTTCGGCCAACTCTTGAGGCTGAAATATGATGACATGAATTTCGTCGTTATCGATGTCTTCAATATCAATTTCCACTGACCTAATGTATTATATTTTTTTGCACAAAGTTATAAATTTAATTTTTCTTCTGAAATTACTTTCTACAAAATCTTTCAAAAATTTAATATTGAATAATGTGTTACATTCAATATCTTCTAAATCTGACAAGAATTGTTTGTAAACAATTTGTTAGGTGCATTAAAGACAAAATTCGATGAGCACGTACAACTTGCTGTTCAATTTAGCCAATTAATTTTTCTCGAGTTATTTTGTTGAAATCCCGCGTAAAGGTTGCTGGCCGATTTTTATGTTTTCAATTAAATTGACGAGTTTTTCGGTTTCCAGATTAAATAATGCCCATTTCCGAGAGTTTTTGTTGATAAAAAAGTTGTAGGTTACGTTAAAATGAAGCCGCTTACAATGTTTCACACAAATATTAATAATGAAAAGAAAGGGTTGTATACCGTGGATGTTAATATTTAATATTTAACATCTTTCTGAGTTACAAGTTTTACTGGCATGTTTGCAAAAAAAATCGAGTAAATATCTCAATTTATTAGCTTTCGACACAGCTTAGTAGTTTTGATGTTTAATGTTCCAAATAATGTATGTCAAGTATGTTTATGCTGTCGTATAAGTACATACTCTTTACGAACTTTATTAGTTGCATTGTACAAGGCAACAATTTGGCTTTTGTTTCAATAGAATAGAGAGCATTTTTTACATTAAGCCCAATATTGAATAACACCCTTACACACCTTTTAAATTATCATTTTGCTGCCTGGATTGGTTTTTCATGAAAAAAATGATCAAACATTTTTTGATTAATGGTACCAACAATAATACTGAGATTTCCAGCTCTGAAGAATTCCTTTGCTCATCTCATCTTTTTAATTATACAACGTCTCAAATTAAAAAAAAACTTTGCGAAAGACTGTCAATGATATTTTAAAACTATAAATCAAAAATTATATTTAAAAAATTTATTTTTAAATACTGGGCCAGTTCAGACTATCTTTTCTTCTTCAGCACCAAACGGAACAAGCACATTTGTTTATCGATTTAACTGAAATTGTAAAACTGAAATATTATATAGATATAGTTTCTAACATAAAACCTATAATTTTATGACCTAAATAATTTTTCGGCCATACGGTTGGGCTGGAAAAACAATTTTTATAGTAAATCATGGTTCAATGCCAAGAAATATTTTGGAGCACTACTCGTACTAATAAAATTGTAATCGATACCAAAAATCAAAATTAGTTTTGCCATGTTTACAGCCAATCCAGGCAATTTCTGTGCCTCCTGCACCAAATAAACCACACACTTATCGATGTATTTTAGATACATTTTATATCTGAGATGTTAAGCCGATTTTAGATTAAATTACGTCTTGAAAATTTTTTTATTTCATATCGATTGAGCTGGAGTTCGATTTCTTAATGAAATATTTAATTTGTATTCAAATTATTATTTTGCTTCTTCCTTCCCGGCAGTATGCTAATAAATGTTAGGATCTGAATGAATATAGTTCTTAAAAATCTGGAAAATGTAAGACATTTGCTCGGAAGCTTGCAGAAGTTTGAAAAACCAAAACAAACTTAAAAAATTCAGGACCGTCTGAAGTATGGATTTGAACCTTCTGCATCGTGATTATTCCCAATTGTTTGGGCCACGATTGTATACCCAGTTTATTTTACTTGAATTTTATATTTTAGAGGAAATTTATTGTTCTTATTGTTTTTGTCTAAACTCTAGAGTCGCACTTGTACAAAATTATTTCACAATATATTTGTGCACAGTTTTTTTAATTCCAAGATGATCAGGAAGTAATTGAACAATTGTGCCAAGCGCCCATTTGTAAGAAGGCAAATTATCTTCTTTTATCAAAGCAACATCGCCGATGTTAAAGTTTTCCTGTACCTTGTGCCTCTTTGCTCTTTGTTGCAGATTGTGAAGATATTCTATGCTAAATTTTCTCCTAAACGACAGAACGCGTTGTTGCACAAATTTTCATATTGGAAGTCCACTTGCAAGCTCCTTCATTTATTTTTTCTTCCGGCAAGTAAAAATTCGAAGATCCAAATAAAAAATGCGCTGGTGTTAAAATTTCAAAGGACACGTCGCCATCTACAGCTGCATATAGCGGTCTGGAATTTAAAATTGCTTCGATTGACTCAATAGGGTTGTAATCTCTTCAAAAATTAGGTGGGTATTGGATGTGCACCTGATAAGATGCGTCTTGACGGATTTCACGGCTGCACCCATAAGCCTCCGAAATGGGGTGAAGCAGGTGGATTGAAGTGCCGTTGTATTTCTGATCTAGACAAATGCTCTGCAACAAGACAATTTTGGTTACTACTAGAATTTATATCGTACACCTCATTCATCTGACGTTTTGCTCCAATGAAATACGAGCCGTTATCGCTGTAAATTGACGCCATTCTCATCAATTCCTCTACAATATACAACTGCACCGTATGCCTTTTCGCCAGCATCCGAAAAACCGTGAATCTCAATTGGCCCGTTTTGTGGAATAACTCGTTTAATTTTTAGGTTTTGTGGTAGCTAAAACTCATCTCGGATTTTTTTGTAAATTTTTAAGATTTCGCCTGGTACTTCATTTTCCCAGCCCAGCTTCATTAGCCATAAAATTTGGAACACTATTTTCATCAGGATAATCGAAGGAGACAGCCAACCAAGAGGATCAAAAACTCTTGAGGATTCAGATATGATTCCACACTTCGTGGCTTTTGTGTCATCATCCAAAGCAAGATTGAATGAAAATGCGTCCTCAGCAGCATTCCATTGAAGTCCTAATATTTTTGTTCGGTTTGGTTCTGAAACCTTGAAATCTGATCTATATCTTCAATCGTCATAATGTCAGATACATTTGTCTTCCACTTTCTTATTTGAAATCCTCCAGTTTGCAATACATGAATAATTTCCTTAGGCGGATGCCGAACTTCTTCCACCGTATCTGCTCCTAAGATGAAATCATCAACGTAAAAATCTTCCAGTATATGCGGACGATATCCGGATGGTCTTGGTGGTTATCGTAACCTACTTGCTGTAAGATCCTTCTCGTTAAAAATGATGAACTTGCTAAATCGAAATTGACTCGCTTGTAATGCTTGAGTTCGTTCGATGGTTCACTTCTCCAAAGCATGCGTTGGAAATGCGTATCTGGCTCAGCAACTGCAACTTGGTTGTACATTTTTTCAATATCGCCGATCATTACTACCTTGTAGTATCTAAATTTCATTAAAATGGGCCATAGTGTGGGTTGAATTGTTGGCCCCACCATCATGGTTTCAGTGAGAAAAACTCCAGTCGACCTTTTCGCAGATCCGTCAAGCACCACTCTTAACTTGGTGGTCTCGCTGAACACCTTGAACACACAGTTATGCGGTAAATAAAAACATTTAGATTCTTCATCTTCAATGCTTTCGCCAGTTTTACTCAGCTGTGAATATCCTAAATCTAAATATTCGTTTACGAATTTTGTATATTCTTCTTTGATCGAAGGATTCGCCTGTAACTTTCTTCCAATTCTAGAAATTTCCGTTTGGCAGCGTTCACTGAATTATCAAGCAGACCTGCTATTTTTTTAAATGGCATCTCCATCATATATCTTCCTCTGGGCTCAACATCTAGGGACTGAGAATCTCCTCATAACCGAAAAACCGTTTCAAACTGCTATCAATGTCAACATCCAAATAAAGATTAAGAGTGCAAATATTGGTGTGAACTGCCTCGTTTCTCTCGACGTTGCTTCTGTCGGTTATCCTAGAAACAACACAAGAGCAATTAAAAAACCATTGAAATTAGTGGCTTGCCCGTCTTTATTAATCTGAAAGAATCTATCGGCTCCGATCAAGATATCAACTGGCCCAACCTTGTTATTCTCGCAAAAAATTGCGATCTTGCAACTTAAAACCAAAACTAGGTAGCTTAGCGGGCAGTTGATTTAAGATTAAAGTTTAAGATTTCGTTCGCTTCGGTTGGCTGCACATCTTCGGGGTGTAAAGTCAAACGGTGCTTCCTATGACATTTACCGGATCTATATTTTGACCTGCATATAATTGCCTGGTGGGTTGGAAATAGACAGTTAAAACATAATTTTTTGTGCGACATAAAACCTCTCCTCTTAAGTACTTTAGAGCATTCGACGCACACGGGTTCAGTTGACACAGAATGAAGGCTTATAACACGATTATTTGCTGGTTGTGCAAATAGCATTGCTCACAACTCAAACTCATAAATTAGAAAGTTTTGTTAAAACCAAAATTAATTCCATTTTAGATACGGGTGTTTATAAATTAACTTGTTCAAATTGCCCCGCTTTTTACATAGGCCAAACGGGATGTTCATTTAGAGAGTGATTTAGAGAACATATCAGAGGAATCGGAAGAATCCAAATTCGAGCAACATATAAACCACACCCTGCATAACTACGTGAATTTTGAAACAAATTTAGAGGTACTGCATAGGATGATAAAAGGAGATATTATGGATTGTGTAGTGTAGAGTAATTGGAAATATTAGAACAAATAAAATAAACACTGCTACAAATAAAATGTACGAGCTAATTTCCAATGGCTAATCAACGTAAGCGAAAGTTTTTGTAAATTTGAAAAATATTCAACGCAACCACAGGACATTTTTTGGCCATATAAAAGCGAAGAAAAAACGTTTCAATTCAATAAGTATTACAACATACTTATTAAAATATACAAATTAAAAATAATATAAAAGTTGCCTTTTGATTATTTTTATATATGTATTATACAATAAATTTAGCTTGAAACCATTCCTTAGCATGACAACTTTTATGTTTAGGGTCATTGTCTTTTGTTGAAAATCCTTTTTCAACAGCATTTCATCTTCAGCGAAAAGCAGCATTACTTTTTCCAATATATCGACGTAGAGATGATGATCAATTACGCCATTTATCAAATGAAAGGGACATACACGGTAATATGAAAAACATCCCCACATCATAATGCTTGAGTCGCCGTACTTAATTATTTTTGTTGTATACTGCTGATAGTACTCTGTGTCAAGAGTCAATATCGTCGAAAATAACTATTTTGCTCTCATCTATTTATAATATGTCACACCATTTTTCTATGGACCGAGCGAGATGTTCTTGAACAAATCTTTTGCGAGCAGCAAGATGTTTAAACAAGTCAACAGAGGGACTTTTCGTAGACACCATGCAAATAATTTTAAAACATCACTAATATCTACAATACCGAATAATTCGTCTATCATCAAAGTCTAACGTTTTTCACTTTGGCCCACGGGTTTCAGTCTTGTTCTTGAATTTGACAGCATTAGCAACCACCATAGCACTACATCCAATAATATTTTGTACTTCTATATAGGTTTTGCCTACAATTTTAAAATTAGTTTCCGCTTTTCGTTCGTGCAGTGTTTAGAATTTAACATTATTCAAGTAATTAAAAATAATAAATTTTGACAAAAAAAAAAATGAAATTTCTTAAAATTACTTACTATTCAAATTAAATTTTCCAGCACAATAAAATAATACAACAGTTTTTACAAGACATCTTATTCAACGCTACTATTATTGTGAACAACAAAATTTGGCATTTACAGAGTTGTAAAAATTGTACTACTATTATTATGAATACAGCTGTACTTATTGTTGTTTGTTTAAATATTAAAAAATATAAAGGGCTGAAACCTCACGAGGGGATCAGAACTTCGGTCTTTGGCATCTTCAATAATGTCATAAAGTTGGTGTGACAGTTTTGACATTATTGATTTCTATTTTAACCAACATATATTTACTTATACAACAACAGCCAAACGGGTCAAAAGCGTCAGTGGGTACAGGTAGGGATTTCAATATCGGTTTTCGATAAACCGGTAAACCGGTTTTACCGAACAATTTTGATTATAAAATAACCGGTAATTATCGATAATTTTTACCGAAATAATTTCGGTAATTTTTTTTTTCGTATCGCAAAAAAATTCAAGTTGCTCTTTCTTTATGGATTATTATACGATTTTCAGAGTTTTTTATAATAAAGGGTGGTTTTTTATAATAAAGTTGGTGTGACAGTTTTGACATTATTGATTTCTATTTTAACCAACATATATTTACTTATACAACAACAGCCAAACGGGTCAAAAGCGTCAGTGGGTACAGGTAGGGATTTCAATATCGGTTTTCGATAAACCGGTAAACCGGTTTTACCGAACAATTTTGATTATAAAATAACCGGTAATTATCGATAATTTTTACCGAAATAATTTCGGTAATTTTTTTTTTCGTATCGCAAAAAAATTCAAGTTGCTCTTTCTTTATGGATTATTATACGATTTTCAGAGTTTTTTATAATAAAGGGTGGTTGGTCCAAATGAGACGCAGGAAAATAAAAAATAATTTTGCAATGACGCCATGTTTGTTTTCTGTCATTTCATGTCATTTTGTTCGGTTGTATGTTTGCCATTTATCGCTATGGAGTCGTATTCGATTGAAGTTCGTGTTAAAGTTATTCAAGATCACTACGAAAGAGCGGTTACAATCAATTCTACGCGATACCATGCAATGTTAACGAACTATGTTTTGCCCCAGCTGGGTGGCATCGACTAGGGTGATGTTTATTTTCAACAAAACGGTGCAATTTGCCATACTACTCAACGGTTCTTCGAAAATCGAATTCGAATTGGCCTGCAAGATCTTGCGATTTAACGCCATTAGATTACTTTTTATGGGGATTTTTGAAAAGAAAAATATACTTTGATAGTCCAGCCACCATCCAAGACCTAAAAAACAACATCATTGCCGAAATAAATGCCATAGCAACATCCCTACTGGAAAATGTAATCAAAAATGTTGACCATCGGATCGACGTCTGTAAATCCAGCCGTGGTGAACATTTGAGTGATAACATTTTTTATACATAAGTGGCACCGATAATCCTTCAAAATAAAGTATGCAATTTGATTTAAAAATAAATATTTGTAGTTTTGTTTGCGTTTATTTGCCTGTGTCTTAATTGGATAACAATTTAGTAAACAAATACGACTCTAGTTTATATTATGAATTTATGATGCATGCATAATATTGTCTTTGTCGATCCATTTGATAATAGCTATCAACGCAGCATTTAGCAGAGTAGACAATTACAATGTAAGTTGATGAACACACTTCTGGTCTCTTTACTACTATATACAGTTAGAAATTTCATCCGTTGTTTCACAGTCTTCTTCAACGTTAATTCGGAGGTATGGTTAAGAAAATGGATTAACTTTGACAATACTTGTAACGATAAAAACTTGATTTTCAATTTCAACGTTTGCTAAAGTTTCAAAGTTCCATCAACCATGCGCATTGGCGATAGCCAACTAGTTTTGAAGAAATCTAAAATTAGTTGATATTCATTTGATCGGTTGTATCAAGAAATTCTTTAAGTACAGGTACTCCTGTTCAGCCACAGCTGATCAGCACAGGGTTGACACGGATGTCAATCTGCAATGAATACAATCACAACATTTTTCTCTGAAATAATTTGCATTATATAACTTAAAACAAAAATACTTAACTTGGAATTGTTAGCTTATTTATCATTTTATGAATTCACGTAATTTATTCCTTTAAACAAGGTGATTGACAATAATTAATCAATTTATTAATTTTCATTTTTATTTTTGTCAATCAGCTTGTTTGTTTACTTTTTAAAATCGAAAATATTTGACAGCTCTGTTTTCTATTACATTGTAAAACAGTCTCGAAAACTGTATTATCGACCTTAACTTCATTTACCCATGCGCAGGTGGCGATAATGATAGTTGCGAGACTTTTTTACTCTGGTTTTTTGGGTATTTAAGAATAAGCCGTTTTGAATTTTAGTTAGTCTGTTCAAGTTTTTTAGCTGTCAAATACGTACAAAAAAAAATTAATATTTCTTTTTGGAAACAACATATTCCATTAAATTGTTCGCTTAAAGTGTGTAAAAATAAATAAAAATTTATAACGATTAAATTAAATAAATTGGTTTGTTTGGTGAAAAATAAAAGGTTTATCAAAAATACCAAAATAAATTAATAGTGTGTGATTAAAACAGTATATACAGTTCACAAAAAGAAATTGATCGTATGATCAATCATTTCGAGAGACTTTCGCGCAAGGTAAATGCGTCCACCATTGTTTGGACAATTCCATTGATGATATCATCCAGCAAATACTTCTGTGCCTCTCCAACTCCAACGTTAAATCTTTAGGAGTAGCCATATAAACCTATTTATATTGATTTCGAATTAACCGGAAGACGTTCAACTGATGTTTGTATTGTGCGTAATACGACAGCTCAAGCTAATTTAACCAAAACTAAGCTTCAACTCAACCCCGGCTCAAGCCAAATCTAAACCCTCTAAACAACTCCAAACTCGCCAGCCAGCTCAATCCCTAAATCAACTCGATTCTAAAAACTACATGCTTACTGAACTCAACTCAGCTCAATTTTAGTTCACCAGCGGACTAGCCAACTCCTATATATAATCTGTTTCCACTACTACACAAGATACCCATATTTACATATACATAAGTATATAAGTTAATATAATTTTATGGGAAATTTATGTATGATTATCGGCATACATTTGGTAGAATCGAGTAAATTAAATATTGCAATGGCTAAGTAATACTGAAATATGTATAATCTTCTAATTTTAAAAAATTATAATGGCATTTTGTTAATATATTCCCAATAACGAAATTTACCGGTAATTACCGGTAAACCGGTAATTCAACTAAAAAAATACCGAAAACCGGTAATGTAAAATCTCGGTAATTTTGCAATCCCTAGGTACAGGCATCTAATTTAAAACGAAAAATCGTATTCTACAACTTTATACCGAAAGTAGTATAACAAATTATACTGATACTTCTAACCGTTTAACTGACCATATTCCAGAAATTTATTCAAACACTCATTTTAGAATCTTCCAACACACATATCCAATTTCATTATAATCGGTTAAGAAATAGCCAAGTTCCATCACAATTGGCCATATTCCTGAACTTCGTCCAAAAATCATTTTAGAATTTCATTTCCAATACACATGTCGAATTTCATAATAATCTGTTGAGAAATGAGCAAGTTCCATCATACTTGGCCATATTCTAGAACCTGATACAAAACTCATTTTAGAATCCCATTTTCATTACACATGTCGAATTTCAACATAATCGGTTGAGAAATAGCCAAGTTCCATCATACTTGGCCATATTCCAGAACTTCATCCAAAACTCATTTTAGAATCGTCATTTCTAGCACACATGTCAAATTTCATAATAATCCTTTGAGAAATAGGCGAGTTCCATCATACTTGCCCATAGTCCAGAACTTCATCCAAAACTAATTTTTTTTTTTTTTTTTTTTTATAATTTATTTACCAAAAAAAAAAATCTTTACAAATTTTTTATACAGGCAAATATTATTAATTAAGATTTATTAATTGTTTTCTTTTATTCATAACGTGCAAGCAATGATCAGACTTCAAAGCAAATAGTCAAAAAAAAACAAGCAAAAAGAAGAAGAATAAAAAAAAACTGAGTTACTGATGAGAATTGTAATAATAAGTAAATTTCTTAATTAGCAGTTTTTTTAGGTATGATTTCAGAAGAGAAATCCTATCATCTCCCTGCGTATCAATCATCTCGTTAAACAAACTGAGACCTTTATAAAAAATACTATTTTGAGTGGTTTGGTAGGTATAATTAGGTAGACGATAGTGAAAAGAACTACGGGTTAATTTGTCCGTTACAGACTTATTTGTACAAAACTCAATATTACTTTTCATTAGACTATGTCTGATTTTATAGATAGTTATAATATACTGATATTCCACTAGTGATGATAAAGGAAGTACATTTTCATTGTAGAGCAATATAGATGGAGTTAGTAAAGGCAAGTTGTTAAGAGCTTTTATTGCCTTGTTTTGAAGGATTTGGAGATCATTTAGGTGAACTCCACTCAATGAACCCCATATTTGTATTAGTTAAGTGAAATGGCAATGAATAAATCTATAATATATATTGTATTTCAAAGTTTTGGGGATAAATCGACCAACACGGCGTAATACACCTATGATAGGAGATACCTTTTGCTTGACTACATTTATGTGATCGATCCAGCTAAGTTGAGAGTTAACTTCCAGTCCAAGATAACGGGCACAGTCCACACGCTTTATTGATCCGCTGCTGCATTCTATTTCGTTAAATATATGTTGTGGTTTCTGTTTTAAGTAAAAAATGATAAAGTTAGATTTACTAACGTTCAATACAAACTTGTTGCCCCATAGCCAGTTAGTTAAAATGGTCATATCATTTTCCATATCTTGTTTTAGTTGAGGATATGATGTTGAGCTGTAAACTAGGGCGGCATCATCAGCAAACAACTGAATTTTTCCTTTCAAATTTAAATTAAAAATATCATTAACATATGAGCCGTTAATTTTGAAAGTGGTGCAAGTCCACTTTTCAAAAAATTTAAGTTAATGATAACAATAGAGAAATAAAAGTATAATCTTTCTAACGGTAAACAATTTATAGTCAAAACTAAAAAAGTATAATCCCTAATACTTGTTCAAAAAATAAGAAAATTCAAAAACCCGTATATGTTTTTGCATTTATTGTTTCCATATTCCTTCATTTTCTCGTTTCAATAAGATGTGGACTTGCCCCAGTTTCAAAATAAACGGCTCATATATTAAGAATAAAGTTGGTCCTAAAATTGATCCTTGAGGGACCCCTGTTGTAATGTTCACTTTGGCAGATTCAAAACTACCTATACAAACAGATTGTTGTCTGTTGTTCAGGTAGCTTAGTAATAATTGTAAGGCGCTACCGGAAATTCCAAAATTAATCAACTTCTTCACCAATATATCATGATTAACGCAATCAAATGGTTTCTTAAGATCGAGAAATAGACAAGAAGTTGCATTTTTGTTTTCAAGAGATTTATATACTAGGTTTATGAGATTTAAAGCTGCAGAATCAGTACTAGAGTTGGTAGTAAATCCATACTGATTTTTGTTAATTAGTTCAATTAAATGTAAGTGGTCAACTAGTGCCAGATGAATTATTCTTTCGAATATTTTGGAAAAAACAGGTAAAATGGAAATTGGACGATAATTATTAACTAAATTGCGGTTACCTGATTTTAGAATAGGAGTAACACGAGCAATCTTTAGAAACGCAGGAAAATTACCATCCTTAAGACATAAATTAACATATTCAGTGTATAACGGGGTAACAATGTTAGTCAAGTTTTTTACTATATACATGTTGTAATTTGATCATATCCGGGAGAGGATTCTGACTTTAGGGAATTTACTACATTAGCCATGTATTCGCTAGTAATAGGACCCACTGTTAATAGAGAATATGAGAATATGAGCTTATAGAGCTTGAAATATGTAATGCAATTGTAGCAAAAAAATTGTTAAACTTATTTGCAACGCACAGTTGATCCGAAATGACAGTGCCATTTAGCAACAGTTCAATAGTAGAATTTTGTTTGTTTCTCTTCTGAGCAGATGGATTATTGGTAAATATTTTATTTACCAAACTCCACATTTGTTTAGGGTTAGTTATATCTTTATTTAATCAATCAGTATAATACTTTTTCTTAGCTTTCTTAATTTGTTTCTTTAGTTCCAAGTTTAGAGTCTTAGAGCTTTTTAAAAAACATGAATTTAGCGGATACTTCTTATGCAGTTTATAGTATTTTTCACGTAGACACGCTAGTTTCGAGAGTTGCGGATTGAACCATCGTTTTTTATAGGCTGATATTTTAACATTATAGTGGTAATAATTTTAGAATTTTCTTTAATTGCAGAGGTGATACATTGATATAATAATTGAAAATCAAAATTATGTGATTGTGAATAAGTGTTTAAGACAGAAGCCAGCACACTATCATACTTAACGGAAGTTCTAGTTCGGGTTAAATAGTCAGATTTTTTTGTCAAAACGAATTTTATAAACAAGTGACGATGGTCGCTGAGACTTTCTTTGATGTCTGATATTATATGATCTATAATCGTTTTAGAATATGGAGTGATCCTAGTTGCAAATAACTCATTTATGTCATTGATGATAAAGAAATTATTTAATAGTAATGTGGATTTATAATTGCATAGTTGAGTATTGCGATTATGAATATGTTCGGTAAGTAAATTTATGTTGAGGTCACCCACAAAGATTTGGTTTTTATTTGAAGACGTCAGATTATCGAGAAATGACAAGAAATTATTCTGAGAAGTGTGAGGTGGTTTGTAGATACCATTTATATAAAATTCAATATTTTAGAATAAATTGTAATACACTCATTTTCATCACTGTTCTTAGAATTAACCAGCTTAAAATCAAGGTCTCTATGAAAAAATATTGAGATGCCTCCACCCTCGACGAGTATTATGATGTCCTATATAATTATCTAAGTTAAAGAAATTGATCTCTGACTCATATAGAAACGTCTCAGTTAACACAACGATATCGACTTTTATTTTGAAAGATGACAATAATAGTTCTAGTTCAGTGAGCTTGTTCTGCAATCTATTAATATTTATATAAACAATATTTAAGCTCGATACATCATTTGTGTCCTTAACAAAGTCGGAGAAGTTTAAGAAATGTTTGTTTGCTTTGAAGTCTGTGGTATAATTATAATAGGCAATTGCAGAAAAAAAACAAAAAATAAATAACATACATCGAAATGATACTTGAAAACAAAAGTTGAAAATTAAATACAGAAAGAAAAAGAAAAAAAAAATTAAATATTTAATTACTACTTAATTACCCAATACTGCCAACAATGAAATACAATTATTTTATTTAATTAGCTTTAGTTCATCTATTGTCTAAATGATTTTCGGCCGATCATCTTCTTTGATTTTGACATAAATGTTGCTATGCCGGAACCAGCAATATTTTATTACTTTATGTTTTCTCAAGTCCAGGAGCTGCTTCATAATCCCTTGATTT
The DNA here is from genome assembly GCA_963556165.1 of Tipula helvola. NCBI lineage: Eukaryota > Metazoa > Arthropoda > Insecta > Diptera > Tipulidae > Tipula > Tipula helvola. The sequence continues at coordinate 57,935 of CAUVYM010000070.1, forward strand.
ATAGGAGTAAGATTATCTCTCAGATTAATTGTAAGTTCTCCATTAGGCGCTGCCGGATATAGTTGCTTTAATTTTAGAGGGCCGTTGGTTCTTACTTGATCCATAACAATATTCTTGGTTTCCACCAAGTTGAATTTCATCATAATTGGTTGAGAAATGGGCAAGTTCCATCATACTTGGCCATATTCCAGAACTTCATCCAAAACTCATTTTAGATTCCCATTTCTAACACACAAATCAAATTTCATAATAATCGGTTCAGAAATAGACAAGTTCCATCATACCTGGCCATATTCCAGAACTTCATCCAGAAATCGTTTCAAAATCCCAGAACTTCATCCAAAAAACATTTTAGAATCCCATTTCCAATACCAATGTCGAATTTCAACGTAATCGGTCGAGAAATGGGCAAGTTCCATCCTACTTGGCCATATTCCAGAACATCATCCAAAACTAGGGATTGCAAATTTTGACGAAAGTAGAAAAAACGGAATTCGAAATTCGCATTTAAGCATTTTCGGAATTCGGTCGAATTTCGAAATATTTTTAAATTTTTCCAAATTTCAATATCTATATGTAATAACAATATGAGATGCGATGTTAATCAAAGTTTTTCTAACACAGTTTTTTAGTTGTTTAAATCTTTCAAGCATTTGGACTAGGCTATTCCATTTAGTTCTAGTGTCCGTAAGAAATTTCAATTCTTTTCCAAATTCTTGTTTCGCATACATTTGAAGTATATCATTCGATTTTCTCGAAAAACGGAATTTCTTTACAATCAAACGAACTTTTCTGATGATCAAACTAAATCCAAATACTTCAGTCCCACAACTTGATCTAATTCAGCTTCAATATTAATTTGTTCAATCAACCCATCGCCATCATCGTCTATGTATTCTTCATCCTCTGAATCCTCATTGTCACTCCCTGGTTCTTCTACACTAATATTTTCGGTATTTATTGCTCCAATTCAGTGGTATTCGATTTATTATAGAGAATATTAATTACAGCTAAGTGAATCGCGTCTGCAAAGCACAACTGCTGATTACATAGTGAAAGGAGTCCAACTTTTTGCATACCTGCTGCTCCATCAGTTGCTATGGACGTAATATCTTTACCGAAATTTAGATTGTTGTACATAATAACGAAAACACAGTAAGAGCACGAAAAAATAAAAATTAATAGTTCGGAATTCGCTATGAATATCTCGGAATTCGAAATTATATTTATAAGAACGAATTTCGGAATTCTCGAATTCCGAAATTCGAAAATGCAATCCCTATCCAAAACTCATTTTAGAATCCCATTTCTAACACACATAATAAATTTCATAATAATCGGTTGAGAAATAGACAAGTTCCATCATACTTGGCCATATTCCAGAACTTCATCCAGAGATCATTTTAAAATCCCAGAACTTCATCCAAAAAACATTTTAGAATCCCATTTCCAATACAAATGTCGAATTTCATCGTAATCGGTTGAGAAATGGGAAAGTTCCATCCTGCTTGGCCATATTCCAGAACTTCATCCATAACTCATTTTAGAATCCGATTTCTAACACACATATCAAATTTCATAATAATCGGTTGAGAAATAGACAAGTTCCATCATACTTGGCCATATTGCAGAACTTCATCCAAAACAGTTTTAGAATCCCATTTTCAACGCACATGTGATGAGAAATAGTCAAGTTCCATCATTCTTGGCCATATTCTAGAACTTCATCCAAGACTCATTTTAGAATCCCATTTTCAACACACATGTCGAATTTCATAATAATCGGTTGATAAATACGGAAGTTCCATCATATAAAAAATGTGTCAACTATTCACTACACCTAAATCCAATCCCAACTCAACTCCAACTCAACGCGGGAATTGACCCCCTAATTTAACCTTCAAATCAATTCCCAATTCAATGCCCAATCCAATAATCAAATAAGCATATATAAAAAATCGTAAATAAAACCATGTATTTTGGGTCAATTCGTATGGCAGGTACCCCACCCCCTTGACGTACAGTCTCCGAAAGCTTTTCAAATCTCCGCCTTGACCATAGAAACATATTAGCGAAAAAAAAAATCCAAATCGGACAAGCCGTTCTCGAGATACCATGGGTCCAGACATCCAGAACTCCAGACAGACGGACGGACATTTTTTTTTTTTGCATTTTCAGACTCAGGGACTTTCAAAACGTCGAGAAAAGTGGTTTTGGACCAACCAAATTTTTCGTCATTTTTGACAGGATTTCAATACTTTGGTCTTTTTAGACCGAAGTAATTGATTAATAATCATTAAGTCATGTTTTCTTGGCACAACACTCGAATGGTTTTATGTAAATTGAAAATACCACTCCGTTGAAAGTTATTAAACTAACCCATGAGTTTAGAGTTCAAAAATTCATTATTTACTTTTAAATAAACAAACTGGGCTAAACAACTTTCTGACCCACCCAATTTTTTTTTTTTTTATTGTTATTGTTACCTATGATTACGAAAACAAGCAAGAGCACGACAAATGTTTTCCTTGTATCAGTTAAATCACAACTGATAAAAAAAGGATAGTTTTAGGTAATTTTTTAGCTACATAAGCTACATCCAATAATATTGTTTTAAAAGCACAATTTTTGCACGATTTATGAATAGGCCTAAACTTTTAAACTACCCACATTATTTAAGATAAACCAGATAGGTTTTTATTCATGAATTATACAACTAACGAGCTATTTAATTATAAAAAGTCAAATATAAATTAACGAGGGCTTAATTGCGTACAAAATTTAAAAAATATCCAATTAACAACAAGGACTTATAAATTAATTTTTTTGCTATTTTTATTGAAGTTAAGATTACCATTTTGTTTCGCTATTTAATTCCTTTTTTATTAGTTTTTTTATAATTTGAGTAGGATTACGATAAGACTGTTTGTTGGCAATAATTGTATTAAATTATATCTTTTGATCTATAAATGGATTTTTGTTGGATTTCATTTTTTTTTAGAGTTGGTAAATTATTTGAGTGGTATTAAAATTTATTTTTACTAATTTTAGATACGTAAGGATGAGATGGGTTTCGAGGTTTCAACTTTTACACACAGACAAAGAAATCATAAACAATTTTTTTTTTCCGAGCTGGTCTGTGGTAATTGTACCAAATATAATGATCCAGTATAGAAAAAACTAAATACAAAATCTAAAGGACAGAACGAAATTAATCAAACTTCATAACGAAAACTAATTTAATACTCCTATTAAGGATGTATGATACAATCAAATATGTAGTTTTGCGTGACTGATAAAACATTAAACTAAAGTTTGCAATACTAAACAAGTGTAATTAATTTTCGAAACAATAAAAAAAGTCAAAAGTATTAAAAACTCATAAAAATGGTTCTGCTATTATAAAAGAATCATAAACTTTGATGAATGATTTAGTTTTATAATATTTACGAGATAAATTTTATGTTTCGTTTCCGTTGTATACAGGAAAAACTCAACAAAATATTTTTTTTTGTGTCTCTTTTAATTTAACCATAAGGATAAGACATCTTCAAAAATAACATCAAACATATAAGTACTTACTCATATTATATTTACAACAAATATTAACAACAAAGGTACTTGTTCAAAATAAATGTTATTTTTGAGTTAAGTGGTTGTGTTTTAACAAGCAGAATACAAAAATCGTAAAATTTTATTGTAGAAGCGCGAACTAAAAATAAAAACTTATCTTTAAGAGCTGCGTCGTTAAACCGGCAGCGTCCTAAAAAATAATTATCTGAATTAACGACTTGATACCATGTCTACCTTATATACATACATAAACACATTTATGATAATAATTAAACAAAAAAAAAAATGTATTCAAAAGTTTTTCATAATTAATGACAAATCGCACGTCAATAATCCATTTGGAGCAGCACACAGACACACACACATCCCGAACGAAATAAATGCTGATGCCTACAAAAAAAATAAAAAATTAAATCTCACACAAAATTTAATATTTAAGCAGCTGGTGATAATGCTGTTTTTCATATAATATTCGAAAACATTTTTCTTCTCGTCGACTTATCAAAATAATCATCAGCATTGTATATCAATGCTCTGAATTTTATTTATTTTTTGTGTTTGTTTTTCCGTTTCAATCTTTCTGAAATAATAATAAAAAATAAAAATAAATTCTATATATTTGATTCTAAATATCGATAAACATTACTATCATGAATCAGAAATTAAATATATATTTCTTCAATATAAAATTCTAAGAAAAAACACAAAATCGGACGAAGAGAACGGAATTCAAATGGTCGGTGTGTGGTATATACAGAAGAAATGGTGTGTTGTTATTTCATTATTTTTCTTGGAAATCTATATTTAAGGACGCAGAATCACAATACAATGTTGGAAAAAAGGTTTATAGATTAACCCGTTTATAAGTAAATTGATTTTTTTGTTGTGAGTTTTCGTTTCGTATTTATTGATGTTGGAAGATTGGAGATTAATAATTTGGCTGGCGGTTTTTAAATAAGATTGAAGCTGTTTTGTTGAATTTAATTCGTCGAAATAGGATTTTTCACACATTAAATTGGAAAATTGGGTGAGTTTTGATTATAACCCGATTTCAAATGTTATTTTTGATTACGGACCGTGATAATAAATCAGCGGTAACTGAAATTGCTTTGATAGGTTTTAATAGAAAGTCGAAATGTTAATTTTATCTACACAAATTAATTTCTTTTGATTAATACTTTAACGATCGAATTAATCACTTGAGTGAGCTTTAGAAAAACTCTAAAATAAGAAAATAAATTTTCTTGAAACTAAAATTTTTAAATAGAATCAAAATATCGTTGTTGTTGACAACAATGGCAAATGTTGTTGTTGCCAACGTACTTTCATTTTAATTGGGCTTGTTTTCATTATCATCAGTACTGTACATTTTTTGTAGCACTAAAATATAGGAGTATAAAAGAAATTTGTGAAGCTTTCGTAAAAGCTCCACCATTTAATTATTTGTGAATAAGTGATTTGTTAACCACATAAATCAAACAAATGTTGGTGAAAATATTTTTTTTAATAAAATTTAAATATGCTTTTGGTTATCAATATTTTTGAAATGTTGTTGTTGTTAATAAAATTTTCCCTTTTTTAATCTACAAGAGCTGGTAGCGTAGAGTTTGATTTCAAATTCATCAGAATCAGTCAATTTCTCAAACTTTCGCAAAAAATCTACGTTTTTATTGGTGTTAATTATATTTGTTGCCGGTATGTAAATAACTAAACGAATAGCCAAATAAATTAAAATAATTTTGGAGAAAGATATTTTTACAAAAAAATCCAAATTTTGTTGTTGTTGTCAATATCTTTTAAATTTTGTATTTGTCAAGTTAACCTTCCTTTCTTTAATCCACAAAATAAGGTTGTTTTGAGAGTTTATTTTAACATTAATCAGTACTGCTATCGTTTTTTTATTCTAAAATATGTAATAACAGAGCCTACTGTATAAATAAGAGCCTCCAGTATCGACTGTATTTCTTACTAAGCTTAAAATAAGGTACATACAATTTTTTCTTTACTATGAACTTATATGGGAAAACGGTTATTTTCATTTACAATTTTACTTTATTAGAAATATGAGCTTTTGTTTTGTTTTTATATGAAAATGTTCATGAAACATGTAATATTATTTGATTGAAAAATCAAATCTTGAAAATGTTTATTTCTTAGTAAACATCGCCATGAAAAATAAGGTACTTTTGAAATGTTAAATATTGTTGTTTTTGTAATATATACGTCATCAACATAACTCGAAATTTATAAACAAAACAATAATCATCTCTTTCATTGCCTGCATTCCAATTTGAATACGAATATGTTTCTATAGTTATTTTGAATTTGCAAAGCATGCTAGATTGTTTTGATGTTTTGTTTTTTTCGCACTCATTGTATTGATTTAATTTATTCTGTTTGGCTCTTTTTGATTTTTTTTAAATTTTGATTGTTGAGCGGAGACGTGTTGTCTTTTTTCTTGCCATTGGGTTTAGATGTGGAGATATTATGTCGTCATTAAACTGAATTTTCTCTTTTTAATACACATTGTTGGTGTTGTAGAATGTTTTTTAATTTAATTTCCCTTATTTTCTTTTGATTTTTGCTGGAAAATAGGGAAATTTGAGAATCTGTGTTTTAAATGAGTAAGACATTGAGTTGTTTGTTAGCGATTTCTTAAACAATTATTTAACTGGGTTTAACTTTTAATTCATATTTTATCGTCAATCGAAATCGGGTTTTTTTCATACAAACACTATGAAAATAAATGAATTTTTAGTGTTTCTATATCCAGAACCATCTTGATGTGAATAGAGCCGGCATGTGAAAAATGAACTTAAAATAAAGGATATAGAAACACTAAAAATTCATTTATTTTCATAGTGTTTGTATGAAAAAACGCGATTTCGATTGACGATAAAATATGAATTAAAAGTTAAACCCAGTTAAATAATTTTTTAAGAAATCGCTAACAAACAACTCAATGTCTTACTCATTTAAAACACAGATTCTCAAATTTCCCTATTTTCCAGCAATAATCAAAAGAAAATAAGGGAAATTAAATTAAACAACATTCTACAACAACAACAATGTGTATTAAAAAGAGAAAATTCAGTTTAATGACGACATCATATCTCCACATCTAAACCCAATGGTAAGAAAAAAGACAACACGTCTCCGCTCAACAATCAAAATTTAAAAAAAATCAAAAAGAGCCAAACAGAATAAATTAAATCAATACAATGAGTACGAAAAAAACAAAACATCAAAACAATCTAGCATGCTTTGTAAATTCAAAATAACTATAGAAACATATTCGAATTCAAATTGGAATGAAGGCAATGAAAGAGATGATTATTGTTTTGTATATAAATTTCGATTATGTTGATGACGTATATATTACAAAAACAACAATATTTAAAATTTCAAAAGTACCTTATTTTTCATGGCGATTTTCACTAAGAAATAAACATTTTCAAGACTTGATTTTTCAATCAAATAATATTACATGTTTCATGAACATTTTCATATAAAATCAAAACAAAAGCTCACATTTTTAATAAACTAAAACTGTAAATGAAAATAACCGTTTTCCCATATAGTTTCATAGTAAAGAAAAAATTGTTTGTACCTTATTTTAAGCTTAGTAAAAAATACAGTCGATACTGGAGGCTCTTATTTATACAGTAGGCTCTGCTATATCCCTTATTTTAAGTTCATTTTTCACATGCCGGCTCTATTCACATCAAGATGGTTCTGGTAATATACATTTCGAAAGCTTTCGCAAAAGCTCTTCATTTTAATTGAAACTACTTTTATTTGTTGCCGGTTTGTAAATAAGTAAATTAATACTAAAATAAAAAAAAAAAAATTTTAAGACCCAAAATTTTTAAAACAAAATTTAAATATCGTTGTTGTTGTCAATGTTTTTGAAGTGTTTTTTTTAAATTTAATTTTTGTCGCACTAGAATATGCAATACATATTTACCAAGCCTTTGCATAAACTCTCTTTTTGGATTAACATGGTTTTGGTTCCACATTCATCATTATTATTGTAATCCATCTGTTGTAGTAAACTATTCAAGAGACATTTTTAAAACTCAGGTAAAACCTCTAATTTTAGTTGGAATTACCTTCTTTTATTACCAACTTGAAAATAAATAAATTTTAATCAAATAAATCAAATAAATTTTGAAGAAATTATTTAATTAACCCGTAAAGAGCGTTGTGCGGTTTGTGGGACCGCTCTATTTAAAAAAAAAATCAAATTATCCCCACTCCGTTTAATCTTTTTCTGAAATTTTTGGTATCTTCCTAATCGAAATTTTTAGTACCGTTCTAATTGAATAAAAAATAATTAATATAAAATTGCGATCCGCTGGAACGCACCACTCTTTGCATGCAACTTTTTCCACGACGCACTTTACGGGTTAAATAAAATCGAAATTTCGTTGTTGCTGTCAATCATTTTAAAATGTTGTTGTTTTCAATTTTACTTTTGTATTATTACTCTACAAAAGTAAGTGATATTGATTCCACGTGTTTCAGTACTGTACTCGTTTTGAGTCGTTGTCGTTCGAAGACGAGAGACTTGTTTTTGCCATCCTCTTCGCATATTTAATTTTATTTTATTTATTTGTTTTAAAATCATGTATAAAATATTATAATTTAATTCAATTTAATTTGTGTGCATTTAATTAATTAGTTATGTGCTGAGATTTTGTGAAAATAGTGAAATTTAAGTATGTAAATATGGAAAATGCAATCCACCGGGCGGGATACATTTATCAGGCAATGTTTTAAATTTATAGTGAAAGAAATCAAATTTCTTGTATTCTCGCTTAATAATGCATATTTTAATGTTTGTGTAGTCCGTACATAAAATTTAAATTCAGAATGTCTCATATAGATGGCTTATTTCGAATTGAGCGTAAGTCGAATTTTGTAAATTTTAAACAAGGGAGAAAAAAAATTTATATTTAACGTAAAAACAGATTTAAATTATAATGAATGATGGCGTTTTCAATAAAAAATTGTCTCTTTTTTAAAAAACTACGTAAACTACGTAAACACAATTTTTGAAAAATTGATGGTAGGCCCTATTCGCAATAAGCCATCGATATTTAGATGCAATTAAGGCCTTTTCACATGAATCGCGATTTTTCTCGTAAGAGTAAAAATGATTCACCGATTTCTCTTGAATTACATTGTAAAATATTTACTAGTCACTTGAAAAATAGTAAATAAACGATTTCGAATGTAATATCATTGACAATTTTTTTAGCAAAGGCACATTTGCAATATTTCCAATATGGCGGCGATTTAAACTTTTTTTGCAGCTTTTATTGCGAAATGAGCTTTTGCTAAAAAAATTGTCAATCATGTTACATTCGGAATTGTTTACTTACTATTTTTTAAGTGACTAGTTTAAATTTTACTATGTAATTTAAGGGAAATCGATGAATCATTTTTCCTCGTACGAGAAAAATCGCGATTCATGTGCATAGACCATTAAAATTAAAATCGGGTAAATTTGATATACGCAGTTGAATTTCTATTCATGCATGGACACGTCTTATTTTTATTGTTACGAATATTTGAACATATTTTGTATTTATTTTATGTATAATTGACACAAATATATTCTTGATACATATAGAATAGATGTTTTTGTATACATAATAATTGGATGGGTAGAATTTCACAGCACATTGGGTTATAAATGGTGGTTGTGTTCCTTCTCTTTAAGTATTTATTATTTATTAAAAAGATTTATTTGTTTTTTAACAAATTTTTATTTTTTATGTACCCCTATACGTTTCGACGGTACATTCAATCATCTTCAGGGGAAAATTAATTATAAATATTATGTGTACCGAATGAAATTTGTGATTCCCAAATTTATATTATCTCATAGGTTACTACGCAAAAGAAAAAAACTGGTACCGTTATTTTGTAGAAAAACAATTTAAAAAAACGAATAAACGTCAAATTGGGCATTTGTTTTATTTGTTTCGAAATGGACGCATCATAAGGAGAAAAATGTGATTTAATAATTAGATTGTGCAATGATCATCCCGAGTATACCAATAAAAAAATTGGTAAATTGGCCGGTGTTTCCAATAATACGGTAACAAATGTAAAAAAAAATGTCAAATCAATCTTTCTGTATCACGCAAGCCCGGATCCGGAGAAAAATCAGGTGCTCCAAATAAAATGTTGGATCAGAAAATTGTAAGAGTCATTTCGAAACATCCCTCGATGTCTGTGCGAGATTTGGCCAGAAAAACCAAAACAACTAAATCGATTGTGGAACGAGCTAAAACCAGAAATAATCTACGGACATACAAGAAGTCAAAAATCCCCTAAAGAAGTGTTGAACTATTTAATAGAGGGATCGATCGAGCAAAGAAACACAACAAATGGTTGAACGAAAGAAAAGATTCTTGTTTCGTAATGAACGACGAGACCTACGTCAAAATTGATTTCTCGACACTTCCAGGTCCCCAATATTATATCAAAAGAAAGGTAAAGAACTGGACGGAGCAATTACTACCATAGCTGTTGAAAAATTTGGCAAAAAAACATATGGTTTGGCAAGCAGTTTGCCAATGCGGCTTAAGATCACATCCATACATAATAAATGGGATTATGAAAAGGTGAATGTTCGCCGTAAAATGAACAAAAAGTTTGAATGAATACGATTATTTAAAAACTGTACAATATGTGCAATAGAAACAAGTACAGAAAAATAATGATTATATATTGCCGTTTAGTTTTAATTCTTCATGTACAAATCACAAATTTCATTCGGTACACATAATATGTTAACATGTCGTCGATTAGTTCTTTAGTGTTCTAACTACAAAATGTAAGTTTCGAGATAATCTAATTTTAAACTTAGTTTAGTGTATTTTTGGTTTTATTCTATTTTTAACAAACATTTTTTGATTGATATTTTAACTTTCAAGTATTCCGATTTATTTTCAATTTTTTATAGTTTTCTAGAATCTTTAGATTTTTCAAAAAATGGAAAATATAAAATTTTGGCACGATTCTTTTTTGGTCTATAACCATTATCTATATAAACTGTTGCTATTTTCTTTTTTGTGCAAACTGAATTTTACATGGAAACTTACGGATATAGAACAAAATTGAATTACCACGTATGTGTGGTATAGAACAAGTATACCTTAATTTTTTAGGCGATTTTTGGTGAATTTTGGGAAAATAAAAACAATTACAAATTAGTTTTAGGGATTATTGAGACTTTTTGTTAACTTAAGAGATGATTTAAAGTGCTAAAATTAAAATGTGAACCTTAATCTTGGGTGTTATAGAATTCGTTTCTCAGTAATTATTATAGGGTGCAGTTAATTACATTTCAAATATTGGATTTTTTCAATATTTAGTGTTTTATGTTTTATCCAAAGTAAGGACAAAAATGAATAAAATTATTTCTAATTTCTTTTCGGTCAATATTTCGCCAATAACAATAAAGAATTAATATTTCTGTATTTCTTTTTTTTTTTGGTCAATAGTTGTATATTAAATAGTTGGTGTGAAATGAAACAGTAATATTTAGACAAAAACTATAGTATAGTAATAAAAATTATAAGGATAAAAAAATGCAGAAATCAAATTTAATTATACATATGTACACCCTGCGCCATTGAAATGTTCGGTTTGAATTTTTAAAGTAAATTTTGGAAATACCACCGTTTGCTTCAAAAGTAGATGGCAAAAATGATAGATTCTGATTATCAAAACAATTTTTACACTATTCCGAATATATTCAAATAAAAAGAATGGTAATCCGACATTTTAGACCTACATAACGTCGGATAAGGAATATTACCGCCCTACCTCGTAACAATTTGGTAGGTCTTTACAGTGTTTTTAACAAAGTTATTTCAATTGAAAAATAGTTTTTTGTTGACAATGGTAATTTTTATTCAAGATAAGAATTAACAGAAATAAAATAATTCATCTCAGCCAAAATATTTTGAGAGAAATTGAACTTTTTAAAATCAATGATTAATAACCCAGCCCTTGGCTTTTATGATGGCCTTAAACCCGATCAGCATTGAATTCTAAAGTTTGATTAAATAATATATTGTTATTTCTTCAAACCAGACTTTTCTATAAGTTTTTTCCGCTCTTTGGCACTTTTCAGCTTGTAATTTGTAATCTTCTTTCCCATGAAGGACCAAATATTTTCAACAATATTGAGGTCAGGACTATTTCCTGTCCAGGATAACGACTCAATCACCAAGCTATTTTTAAATTCGGCTACCTAAACAAAATAGACATTAAAATTAAGCATTCTTACTTCACAAATAACATTAATAACTCACGGAGAGTAATCGTCCTGGAAGAGTGGAATAACGATGTATTGAGTCGGGTTCTCAATAGTCACGATTTAGGTTTCGATAATTTTTTTATATTTTCCTCCGCTTTCTGAACTATCCAGAAGGCTTAGTGATCAAACTCCAAAGGCTGTTATGGCTCTCCAGGCCATAACATATGGTAAATTTTTCACTGTCGGCGAAATACATTCTGTTAAATACCGTTTGCCTTTTCGTCGCCGAACCCTTGTCCTTACATCGGGCCCAAAGATATTGAATTTGGATTTATCCGAGAATATGAACCAACGCCAGTCCCTGGGCATTCAGTTTTTTCATTCTATTGCGAATTTGAGGCTTGCAGCTGCCATTTTTGCTGTCAGTAATGATTTTCTCGCAGGTCGACAAGCATATAAACCAAGTTCCTTTTAATAGTATGAACTGAAATAGTGTCGGTTATTGCTATTAGAAGCTAAGTTCTCAGCTCCAAAGCCGTAGCAAACCTTTGCTTAAGATTTAAATATCTGAAATTCGATTTGTTGAAACAGAAGTTCTCCTCTTTGCATCAGAGCCAAATTATCGTTTGATTTTCGGAATAGTGTCTTAAAAACTTTCTAACTGCTGTTTGGTTACACTAAATTACTCTTGCAATTTGTGAATGTGTGTACTTTTTGCATTTGCTTGCAAAATTTTGGCTTTTTCGTTAGCATTTAATTTAGAGCGACACTTTGTAAAATTAACTCTTTGACTACTTAATTGAAACCGAATGAATATTTCACCCTTAGTTTGGTTTTAAATACCTAATAAGGCGTGAAATATGCTGAAAAATAAAAAAAACAAAAAAAAAAATAGCGAATGAGGTAAAATCTAGGAGAGAATTGCATGAAATAGTAAATAATCGAAATCGAACATTTCAATGGCGCAGGGTGTATGTAAATACTACATTTTTAATCTTTTATTTTTCATTGCTAGCTACTGTTATTGATGTCTACCGGTGTACTGCATCCCTACGAAATTTTAAAATTGGGGATCATTAGTCTAAATCCTTTTAAATAATTAAAACTATTTTGAAAATTCAGTGGCTATAATTCAGTTTCATATAGTAAAATAAATTACATATAATTATAAATATTAAAATATAATCTAATTAAATTATAAAATCATATTTCAATTTCTATTTAACAAAGAAAATAACATTAATTATAATTAAACACATTTTTAGTTTTACTTCAATGCAGCATCGTAATAACATTGGTCGATCTGTGGCATATATTTCATCATTGATCGCAAATCTCTTTTTTTCTCTAGTGGCATTATTTTTGCAAAAAGTTGCCATTGAAATGTTTGGTAGAGTGCTTACGTGTACAACGGCAAATTTTCCTTGGTCCGTTTTAGACTTTGAACTCTTTGAAACTGTCTTAAACACCGGAAGGTCGGACAAATTTATTTTATATCCAATATCGTTAATATTTGTTTTTATGTATATTAACTGTTTCACTTTTGAAAATGGAATTTTTTGAAAATCCAACTTATCCGAAAATTTCGAATAATTAAGGAAATCTTTAGGTTACATTTGCATAATTCGTAATTTCACTTTCGGACAGCTAAATGATTTTAATTACCTCATTAACGATATCGGGCTAAATATATCTTGATGTCTCAAATGCTTTTCGATTGCTGAGTGAACCGAATCTATTTCTTGAATGCAAGAATGTCCCGGTCCTGAAAACTTCTGTATTATTTTTGAAACTGTAACATTGTATTTTAAGAAATCCAATAGTGCAAGTAACATGATTTTGTTCCTGTTTTGTAGAACACAAGCATCCGACCATAAAACGATTTCAGTGATTTCTGGTAAATCATTAACGATTGATCCCAGAATTTTAATTAAAGCGCTTGCGATACCAGTTTCAAAAAAAAATATTTGACATACTCTTATTTGTTTCTCCTCAACTGGCAGAAAATATTTGTAACTACATATACGATTTTCTAGAAACTTCTTTGGTTGTGCGCTTGTGCTTAACAGTTTGTTTTTTAATATTTATATTAGGTATAATAGCCTAACTTGTCTTGGTCGTTGAGGCTCCAAAAACTATGATGTATTACAATCTGTTCTTCATCGGTTATATTTTCCCTGCAACTAAATATGCAGCTTAATTCACCCGCTCCTTGTATTTTTCTTGCTTCTCTCTGGCGACACTTCTGAGTTCTGATCCACTCCTTTCTGTCTAGCAATTTTTGAAATATTTTTTTTTTCCAAGAATTCGGGTTACCAAGTCGTTTTCTCTTCATATCTTTCTCAACTATGGTGGTTGTTGTGACTGGAGCTTGCTCACTGGTTTGGTTTTTATTGGAAATTATAGTAGAATCCAAATTATTACTAATAAATGAATCTGTTTTATATTGATTTTGTAAAGATCGCTTATGCTTAATTGTTAATTTGCGTCTTTCAGATGTTTCTGCTTCACTAGAGGAAGGTAGTTCGGATGAATTATGGTTGATTAATCATTCATTCGTTTCTGGGTCACCAAACATTTCTTTCGAAATTTCATCAAAAATCCTGTAAGAATGTGGCGTTATAATTGAAGTTCATTTGCCGGCAAACTGATGAATTGTTCGACATTCTGATACAGTGAAGCTTTTGTATTTCTTATTACATAAATTTTATTATTGTAACAGAAATGAATTGATTGCACTTAATATTATTACTATATTCTTACTTGTTTCTTAGTCGAACACCGAAACACAACTAAAAAGAAACACAAATTTAATCAGCTTTATATAGGTAGGTACCTATTAATGTGGAAAAATGGATATGGCACAAAAAAGATCGAAAATATTATTTCGTTCTTTACTGTTCTATTTGTGTTATTAACATGAGGTTGCCGGAAAAAGAATGTAATATATTTTGCTTTCTTTTTTGTGCAACAAATAATTTTGTATGAAATTAACCAAAAAAGAAATTAGAAAAATGTTCGTTCTTTTTTGTTTTATGTTGAGATAGAACAATAAAGAACTAAGAGCAGATATTATGTGAAAGAACAAAAAAGAAGTAACAATATTTAGATTTCAATATTTTCTGAAGCAGTAAATGGAGATAGAACAAAGAAACTCTCGTCACCGTAGAACATTAAAGCACGCAGCTAAAAGTTACATTTAGTGTAGATAGAACAAAAATGAACTCATTATCTCGAAAACTAGAAGACGTAGAGCAATACCGACTAGCACATTCGAAAGAGCTCGTTTAAAAACCTGAGAAACCGGTGAAACTCAAAATCATCAAAATGTGACATAGAACACTAAAGAACTAATCCGACGATGTATATTTAATTTAACATTAAACTTGAAATTTAATTTCATTAAATTATACATTTTATGGTATTAGATTTATTTACAACAAGATGTATTGTGTGTATATTACATAGAGAATACAACTTTCACAAAATATGCCATGGGAAATTTTACGAAAAAGCGATTATTACAGCAATAATATTTAGATTGTCATGCAAAATATGTACCACAACACGTTATTATAGCGATAGTTTTACGATTTTCACCATAGCAACGCGATAATTTTATAAATTTCACCATAGCAACAAGAAAATCCTAAACAATTATCTCTAAATTTGTAATTGTGTTTCAATTTCCTTTTATTATGATTGAATTTTTTATACACACCAAAGGAAAAGCCACCCAAACAAAAGCTTGTCAAATAATTTGCATACAACATGACACAAATGAATGAATTGTGATTCAATCGCTGACGGGAAAGTTGTATTCTCTTACTAAATACAACACGTGCTGTAATTAATGATCGATAATTTTTTACTCGTTAAAACCGACGCAGATAATTCAACTCGTGCTGCGCAGTATTACGAGTGAGAACACATGTACACGTTGGTACTTTCCTACTACGCACATGAAAATTCTTCGAAAATAAATATAATATGTATATTTATTCCCTATGTGTGTGGACAGTTAAGTATAGTAGCACGATTTTATTATGTGATTATTTTATGTTGTTTCATTCCCTGTATTCTGTCTATTCATGTATGAGACAACTGCCCAAGTACAACAAAAATTGAACTCATTTATAAGTTCCAAGTTTTTTTCCATTTATCAAAATTATCGATGGAACTTAGGTAACCCACATATATCAAGTTCTAATGGTTTAGTATTTTTGTTTCACTTTTCATAGGAAATCTTATAATATAATGGAACTCATACTTGTACTCAGTTCTCATTACTTGTAGCAAGTAATGATACTTGGGTGCTCTTTATATTTCATGAACTACACGAAGCAAAATATCTGTATTTTTAATCAAATATGGGATTCTTATACTTCATATAATCGAGTAGATTTGGGTCAAATTGGAAACAGCCTTGTACAGTAGATGAAGATATTACAACTGTTATATTTTTGTTTTCACTGTTTATGTAATTTATTTTATCCAATTTTGATACATAATAGCCCGATAACTAGACTGTTTTCAAATAAAGAAAATTTAAAATAACCCACTGTTATTGTATAACCCACGCTGCTAGGGGCAACGTGAGTTATATTTTGTATAACAAAATATTGAGTAGTCATTGGAAAATTATTCGTAGATTTCGAAATTTAAGTCCAAGAAACACGTCACATAGTTCACATAAATTTAAGAAACGGTTACTTTGATAAAATATATTTCAAAATTCAATGCTACAGTGTGAAAACACAAAATGGAACTATTTCTTATCAATTTACGATTATTTACATTTATTTCAACAAAATTGGATAAAACGTTGTATGCCACTCGTGAGAAAAGAGATATTATCCACTCGGGATAATATCCCACTCGGCTATCGCCTCGTGGGACAAACTTATCCCTCATGGATAATATCTCGTTTTGCTCACTAGCACCATAGACAATCATAATAGATCTCTCATTTGACTAAAAACAGAAAATAAAAACAAAAATTTTCCATTCAAATATTATCGATGTATTGCATATACGTATTATATTTGCAACGCATTCTAAAATTATTGCCTTATAAAATACACAACACAACGATACATTGGAATTATCAGAAATTTTTGTTTTTTTCCTTTAGTTACTATGAAATGAGAAATCTAGTATGAATGTCTATGCTAGTACCATAAATAACTATTATCCACGACTAACGTATAATATGTTCATTATACGTTTGTTTCATCACTTATAATGATATCCATTATTCACTGCTAGTTTATCTAGTAGTCTCTTCTTTAATTATTCCATACTTCCAAGTAAATTATTTGATTTTTGAAATTTTATCTAGTAGTCTCTTGCCGTATTCATTATTATTAAACTGTGACGTCAAAATGTCGACAAAAATTATTTGAAGGGTATTTAAAGGAGTTGATTATAAAACATAATGAAATTTGTCGGTCGTGGACAAAGTATCGTATTCTACTCGCATATAATGGCTGTTATTGACTCAGATGATTTACGACAAACTTCATCTTCGTGAATAATAGCTATATAATAGCTTATAATTTTTGTTTTAATTTAATAAATGTTATTTTATTTATCCATGTCTTATTTGTTACATTTTAATTTTTGTCTATCACCACCATTTTGTGTTTTAAAGATTAAATGAGCGCAATGAGCAGTTGAGCACGCGTAGTTGCGGCCATGGAATCCGAGATGAGACTGACTTATTGATTTTTTATTTATTCATTTTGTTTTTGTGCCTTGTTGTTTTTTTTTGGTTGCGCAGTTGGTGTGTTTTATTTTCGAAAATATGGCGTGTTTGCGGACGACTTAATTGTGGCGAATGAGTGAGCAAGTCGCTACAAAGATTTGTTTATTTATGCAGCATACATTTTATTACAAGGCAAAATAACATCAGTCATCATCGCCATCATCGTCATCGACGAAACTCGGCAGAATACGTAAGTCCATTTTTTCCAATTTTGCGTTTTCCATATCAAAAGAAAGAATAGACAATTTTGATTTGGGTACGGTTTCTAAAATATCTTAAACAGTAATGTGAAGTGGAAAACTTGAAAATTAAATTAGTGTTTGCCCGAAAAAAATAAGTATGTAGAGGGATAGTTTTCATAACATCCTGAAAAATTTTTTTTTTTTACTTACGAATTCTGCGAGTTTCGCCGACGATATGTATGCTGATATTTGATGATCTAATGTGGTGATGTTTTTAGAATTTTACAACGGGGCCGTGTATCTCCGTTCCGTTTGGAATAGTTTCAAGCAAATATTGTTGGGTTGGAATTGTTCTAGCAAGAACTTTGAAAATTTGGTTTATTTATTTATTTCTATTTTTATTGTTTATTAATTAGTGGCAATTGATAAAGGAAGAAGAATTATTTTCGGGTAATATTGAGCATAAATTACATTTTATTTTGTACCGGTTGCTATTGTTGTTACCGAAGTAAATCGGATTATATATATATATATATATATATATATATATATATATATATATATATATATATATATATATATATATATATATATATATATATATATATATATATATATATATATATATATATATATATATATATATATATATATATATATATATATATATATATATATATTGGTTTTGGTTGTTCAATTTCACAGTTTAGAGTTTTGATGGACATGGAAATGGCTGTTGTCAGGTCATGGACTGAATACAGCATAAATATAAGTTTTGGCTATCTCATCTTTATTTAATGTTTTTTTTTTATGTTTTATCACATTTATCAAACTTTCATTACGGGGCAGACTTCTGTAGTCTTAATGGCGGATTAGCAACTTTATTTTAAGTGGCGCAGGTAACTAGAATGGCGGTGATCGTTTAAATAGGGGCTGATACTAGTGAATTTGTTATATTGGATCGTCTCTGAACTACTAAAATTATTAAACAGAATCTACATGAAATTCCGAAAATAGGAACGATGAATAGTCTAAATAAAAAAAAATAAATTTTAGTTTGGTTCTAAAGTATTACTTGGAAATGCTTGATGAATCTAGTTTTAATTTTAGAGATATCAATGTTTGGATTATTATCGATTGTTAAGTATTCGATAAATATAAAACAGTTGTACCAAAAATGTGATTTGTAGGTTATGTTGGCAAATCACTTTGCTTTGTAACTGATTGTAGGTGTTGCGGTCGAGTGTGGAACGCAACACCTTTTAGATAATTTCATTAGAATTTATTTTGATTTTTTTGAATTATCATTTAAAATGGATTATTTCTCAGCAAAATGAGTTCGTTTTTATAAAACTGAACATCATCAATCGATTCTATCATCATCAAGATGGCTTATAAACCAGTGATGCCATTTTGGGATTCTAAAAGGTATAGTATTTCTATTCCATTATAATTGTACAGGAGGATATTCATAACATGTATATAACAAAAATTCGGTTTTCCAAATTTTATTTCAGTTCATGTAATTCTAAATTTATTTCATTACATAAATAAACTTAATTAATATAGTAAAACATGGCAAACCGAGTGGTTTGTTGACGGAGATTGGAATGCTGTGCAATTACCAAAAAATAATATGTAAAACTTAAATTTATAGCCATAACGAAATTTTCTTATAAAGGCTTTTAAATAAATTAGGATTGGGATGCTATAGAATAGGAAACGAATCGGTTGGTTATTAAATAGGATGTCACAATAAAATAATCGATTAATTTGTTTCAGTTTAGAAAGAAAATCCTTGTTTACCGATAAACAACGTATAATTTATTCCAGAATATAACATAGCTCCAGAATTAATCATGTTTATAAGGATTAAATTTAATCCTGATTTTCAGAATAAAAGTAATAATTTGAATCAACTCTCCAGGATCAACAAGAAGTTAATAATTCGTTAATAACTATTTTACTATATTAAATACTAATAATTTTACTGAATATCGACTGCATAGGTGGCTAAAACCAGGTCAAGCCTCTAATACTAACATTCCTTTACTACGCCTCGGTTTTGTTATGTGTAAAAATGGTGTAGGGTGGTTCCGGCGTATCAGGGAATCTTGCTAAGGCTTGGTCATACATTCGTAACAATCAATCAATGTATCAGTACTGTACTCGTTTTATTATAATAAAATTTGTAAACCAAATTTTTAAAGCTCTCGCAAAAGCTCTAGATTTTAATTGGGATTACTTTTATTTGTTGCCGGTTTGTAAATAAGTAAATTATTTTCAAAATAAATAAATCAAATAAATTCTGAAGAACCAACATTTTTAAAATAAAATAAAAATATCGTTGTTGTTGTCAATTTTTTTGAAATGTAATTGTTGGCAATTTAATTTTTCTTTTTTTAAACTATAAGAGCAGGAATCATAGAGTTTGTTTTTATATTCATTAGCAGTGCATTTTTTTTGTTGCACTAAAATACGCAATACAAATTTACAAAGCTTTTTGGAAAAGCTCTTTATTTTAATTGAGATGGCTTTGTCTCTATATTCATCACTATTGTAATCATTTTGTCGTGGTAAAATATGCAATATAAATTTTTAAAACTCAGCCAAAAGCTCTCCATTTTAGTTGCAATTACAGTTTTTTCGTTACCGGTTCGTTGCTGTTTTCAATAATTATGAAATGTTGTTGTTGTCAAATTAATTTTCGTTTCCACTCTACAAAATTAATTAGTATTGATTTTTTTTCCACCAGCCGTCACCAATTTAATACCATTTTGTTCTAATAATTCTGAAGCTTTTGCAAAAACAGTGAATCGTTATTCTGCTTCAAAACTGTAGTTAGCGACTTGCAAAACTAATCTTGTATAATTAACCATTACAAAAATATTTTTTTAACGTACAACAAAATAGTAAGGAAACAAATTACGTTCATGTAAAATGGTGTTGTTATCAATCATTGTATGATTAGTTGAGCAGTGGCACATCATCGATATTATTTTTAAGTATAGGTTGAAATGCATCTATTAACAACCAACCCTATTAAATACTTGTCAACTACAAAATATAGTTGTCAAACGTATTTTGTTGGCGCTTAGAAACATTTACAATTTAGATGTTTTTTGATAAATTAAAATCTATATACATACGAGTTGTATGTGTTCCTTTTCTAGGTTATATAGAGACAAAACAAACAATAGCTACACAAAGTATCAATATACATATGCACAATTGCACATATGTACGTTAGCTTACATAGTTTGTACAATATGTAAATATATTTGCTCGTCGCATTGCTTTCGTAACATATACATAATAGACATTTCTTAAAAAAAAAAATTAAATAAATTGTTTAATTTTCTATAAATATTTTATAATTTTGTATTTAGCACTCATAAATTAATGAATTTCTACCAAACTATACTATATATAGATTTGTACAGTAAACAAAATTTTTAATACTATTATTTTGCATCTGTGGGCAATATTTAAATTTAAAAGATGAAATGATGTACGATTTTCTTTTAATTTATATGTTGTCGTTATAAGCATATTATTTTATAGTTTATACATATTTGCAGCATACTTATATGTACTTTAATTTTTGAGTAGGTCTATTACTTAAATATTAAAATCTCTTATAATTTATAAGTAAAATTATATTTATCAAGTAACATTTATTTATAACAAACAAACAATCCAAATAAAAGCATAATTTTCTTTTTAAGAATAAAAAGTATGTAAATTCGTATTGTATATATTGTAAATCAGAATCAGTCAATTTCTCAAACTTTCGCAAAAAATCTACGTTTTTATTGGTGTTAATTATATTTGTTGCCGGTATGTAAATAACTAAACGAATAGCCAAATAAATTAAAATAATTTTGGAGAAAGATATTTTTTACAAAAAAATCCAAATTTTGTTGTTGTTGTCAATATCTTTTAAATTTTGTATTTGTCAAGTTAACCTTCCTTTCTTTAATCCACAAAATAAGGTTGTTTTGAGAGTTTATTTTAACATTGATCAGTACTGCTATCGTTTTTTTATTCTAAAATATGTAATATACATTTCGAAAGCTTTCGCAAAAGCTCTTCATTTTAATTGAAACTACTTTTATTTGTTGCCGGTTTGTAAATAAGTAAATTAATACTAAAATAAAAAAAATAAAATTTTAAGACCCAAAATTTTTAAAACAAAATTTAAATATCGTTGTTGTTGTCAATGTTTTTGAAGTGTTTTTTTTAAATTTAATTTTTGTCGCACTAGAATATGCAATACATATTTACCAAGCCTTTGCATAAACTCTCTTTTTGGATTAACATGGTTTTGGTTCCACATTCATCATTATTATTGTAATCCATCTGTTGTAGTAAACTATTCAAGAGATATTTTTAAAACTCAGGTAAAACCTCTAATTTTAGTTGGAATTACCTTCTTTTATTACCAACTTGAAAATAAATAAATTTTAATCAAATAAATCAAATAAATTTTGAAGAAATTATTTAATTAACCCGTAAAGAGCGTTGTGCGGTTTGTGGGACCGCTCTATTTAAAAAAAAAATCAAATTATCCCCACTCCGTTTAATCTTTTTCTGAAATTTTTGGTATCTTCCTAATCGAAATTTTTAGTACCGTTCTAATTGAATAAAAAATAATTAATATAAAATTGCGATCCGCTGGAACGCACCACTCTTTGCATGCAACTTTTTCCACGACGCACTTTACGGGTTAAATAAAATCGAAATTTCGTTGTTGCTGTCAATCATTTTGAAATGTTGTTGTTTTCAATTTTACTTTTGTATTATTACTCTACAAAAGTAAGTGATATTGATTCCACATGTTTCAGTACTGTACTCGTTTTGAGTCGTTGTCGTTCGAAGACGAGAGACTTGTTTTTGTCATCCTCTTCGCATTTAATTTTATTTTATTTATTTGTTTTAAAATCATGTATAAAATATTATAATTTAATTCAATTTAATTTGTGTGCATTTAATTAATTAGTTTTGTGCTGAGTTTTTGTGAAAATAGTGAAATTTAAGTATGTAAATATGGAAAATGCAATCCACCGGGCGGGATACATTTATCAGGCAATGTTTTAAATTTATAGTGAAAGAAATCAAATTTCTTGTATTCACGCTTAATAATGAATATTTTAATGTTTGTGTAGTCCGTACATAAAATTTAAATTCAGAATGTCTCATATAGATGGCTTATTTCGAATTGAGCGTAAGTCGAATTTTGTAAATTTTAAACAAGGGAGAAAAAAAATTTATATTTAACGTAAAAACAGATTTAAATTATAATGAATGATGACGTTTTCAATAAAAAATTGTCTCTTTTTTAAAAAACTACGTAAACTACGTAAACACAATTTTTGAAAAATTGATGGTAGGCCCTATTCGCAATAAGCCATCGATATTTAGATGCAATTAAGGCCTTTTCACATGAATCGCGATTTTTCTCGTAAGAGTAAAAATGATTCACCGATTTCTCTTGAATTACATTGTAAAATATTTACTAGTCACTTGAAAAATAGTAAATAAACGATTTCGAATGTAATATCATTGACAATTTTTTTAGCAAAGGCACATTTGCAATATTTCCAATATGGCGGCGATTTAAACATTTTTTGCAGCTTTTATTGCGAAATGAGCTTTTGCTAGAAAAATTGTCAATCATGTTACATTCGGAATTGTTTACTTACTATTTTTTAAGTGACTAGTTTAAATTTTACTATGTAATTTAAGGGAAATCGATGAATCATTTTTCCTCGTACGAGAAAAATCGCGATTCATGTGTATAGACCATTAAAATTAAAATCGGGTAAATTTGATATACGCAGTTGAATTTCTATTCATGCATGGACACGTCTTATTTTTATTGTTACGAATATTTGAACATATTTTGTATTTATTTTATGTATAATTGACACAAATATATTCTTGATACATATAGAATAGATGTTTTTGTATACATAATAATTGGATGTGTAGAATTTCACAGCACATTGGGTTATACATGGTGGTTGTGAATTGTGTCCTTCTTTTTAAGTATTTATTATTTATTAAAACGATTTATTTGTTTTTTAACAAATTTTTATTTTTTATGTACCCCTATACGTTTCGACGGTATATTCCATCATCTTTAGGGGGAAATTAATTATAAATATGTTAACATGGCGTCGGATTAGTTTTTTAGTGTTCTAACTACAAAAATGTAAGTTTCGAGATAATCTAATTTTAAACTTAGTTTAGTGTATTTTTGGTTTTATTCTATTTTTAACAAACATTTTTTGATTGATATTTTAACTTTCAAGTATTCCGATTTATTTTCAATTTTTTATAGTTTTCTAGAATATTTAGATTTTTCAAAAAATGGAAAATATAAAATTTTGGCACGATTCTTTTTTGGTCTATAACCATTATCTATATAAACTGTTGCTATTTTCTTTTTTGTGCAAACTGAATTTTACATGGAAACTTACGGATATAGAACAAAACTGAATTACCACGTGTGTGTGGTATAGAACAAGTATACCTTAATTTTTTAGGCGATTTTTGGTGAATTTTGGGAAAATAACAACAATTACAAATTAGTTTTAGGGATTATTGAGATTTTTTGTTAACTTAAGAGGTGATTTAAAGTGTTAAAATTAAAATTTGAACCTTAATCTTGGGTGTTATAGAACTCGTTTCTCAGTATTTATTATAGGGCGCAGTTAATTACATTTCAAATATTGGATTTTTTCAATATTTAGTGTTTTATGTTTTATCCAAAGTAAGGACAAAAAGGAATAACATTTTTTCTAATTTCTTTTTCGGTCAATATTTCGAAAATAACAATAAAGAATTAATATTTCTGTATTTTTTTTTTTTTTTTTGGTCAATAGTTGTATATTAAATAGTTGGTGTGAAATGAAACATTAATATTTAGACAAAAACTATAGTATAGTAATAAAAATTATATGGATAAAAAAATGCAGAAATCAAATTTAATTATATGTAAATACTACATTTTTAATCTTTTATTTTTCATTGCTAGCTACTGTTATTGATGTCTACCGGTGTACTGCATCCCTACGAAATTTTAAAATTGGGGATCATTAGTCTAAATCCTTTTAAATAATTAAAACTATTTAAAAAATTCAGTGGCTATAATTCAGTTTCATATAGTAAAATAAATTACATATAATTATAAATATTAAAATATAATCTAATTAAATTATAAAATCATATTTCAATTTCTATTTAACAAAGAAAATAACATTAATTATAATTAAACACATTTTTAGTTTTACTTCAATGCAGCATCGTAATAACATTGGTCGATCTGTGGCATATATTTCATCATTGATCGCAAATCTCTTTTTTTCTCTAGTGGCATTATTTTTGCAAAAAGTTGCCATTGAAATGTTTGGTAGAGTGCTTACGTGTACAACGGCAAATTTTCCTTGGTCCGTTTTAGACTTTGAACTCTTTGAAACTGTCTTAAACACCGGAAGGTCGGACAAATTTATTTTATATCCAATATCATTAATATTTGTTTTTATGTATATTAACTGTTTCACTTTTGAAAATGGAATTTTTTGAAAATCCAACTTATCCGAAAATTTCGAATAATTAAGGAAATCTTTAGGTTACATTTGCATAATTCGTAATTTCACTTTCGGACATCTAAATGATTTTAATTACCTCATTAACGATATCGGGCTAAATATATCTTGATGTCTCAAATGCTTTTCGATTGCTGAGTGAACCGAATATATTTCTTGAATGCAAGAATGTCCCGGTCCTGAAAACTTCTGTATTATTTTTGAAACTGTAACATTGTATTTTAAGAAATCCAATAGTGCAAGTAACATGATTTTGTTCCTGTTTTGTAGAACACAAGCATCCGACCATAAAACGATTTCAGTGATTTCTGGTAAATCATTAACGATTGATCCCAGAATTTTAATTAAAGCGCTTGCGATACCAGTTTTAAAAAAAAATATTTGACATACTCTTATTTGTTTCTCCTCAACTGGCAGAAAATATTTGTAACTACATATACGATTTTCTAGAAACTTCTTTGGTTGTGCGCTTGTGCTTAACAGTTTGTTTTTTAATATTTATATTAGGTATAATAGCCTAACTTGTCTTGGTCGTTGAGGCTCCAAAAACTATGATGTATTACAATCTGTTCTTCATCGGTTATATTTTCCCTGCAACTAAATATGCAGCTTAATTCACCCGCTCCTTGTATTTTTCTTGCTTCTCTCTGGCGACACTTCTGAGTTCTGATCCACTCCTTTCTGTCTAGCAATTTTTGAAATATTTTTTTTTTCCAAGAATTCGGGTTACCAAGTCGTTTTCTCTTCATATCTTTCTCAACTATGGTGGTTGTTGTGACTGGAGCTTGCTCACTGGTTTGGTTTTTATTGGAAATTATAGTAGAATCCAAATTATTACTAATAAATGAATCTGTTTTATATTGATTTTGTAAAGATCGCTTATGCTTAATTGTTAATTTGCGTCTTTCAGATGTTTCTGCTTCACTAGAGGAAGGTAGTTCGGATGAATTATGGTTGATTAATCATTCATTCGTTTCTGGGTCACCAAACATTTCTTTCGAAATTTCATCAAAAATCCTGTAAGAATGTGGCGTTATAATTGAAGTTCATTTGCCGGCAAACTGATGAATTGTTCGACATTCTGATACAGTGAAGCTTTTGTATTTCTTATTACATAAATTTTATTATTGTAACAGAAATGAATTGATTGCACTTAATATTATTACTATATTCTTACTTGTTTCTTAGTCGAACACCGAAACACAACTAAAAAGAAACACAAATTTAATCAGCTTTATATAGGTAGGTACCTATTAATGTGGAAAAATGGATATGGCACAAAAAAGATCGAAAATATTATTTCGTTCTTTACTGTTCTATTTGTGTTATTAACATGAGGTTGCCGGAAAAAGAATGTAATATATTTTGCTTTCTTTTTTGTGCAACAAATAATTTTGTATGAAATTAACCAAAAAAGAAATTAGAAAAATGTTCGTTCTTTTTTGTTTTATGTTGAGATAGAACAATAAAGAACTAAGAGCAGATATTATGTGAAAGAACAAAAAAGAAGTAACAATATTTAGATTTCAATATTTTCTGAAGCAGTAAATGGAGATAGAACAAAGAAACTCTCGTCACCGTAGAACATTAAAGCACGCAGCTAAAAGTTACATTTAGTGTAGATAGAACAAAAATGAACTCATTATCTCGAAAACTAGAAGACGTAGAGCAATACCGACTAGCACATTCGAAAGAGCTCGTTTAAAAACCTGAGAAACCGGTGAAACTCAAAATCATCAAAATGTGACATAGAACACTAAAGAACTAATCCGACGATGTATATTTAATTTAACATTAAACTTGAAATTTAATTTCATTAAATTATACATTTTATGGTATTAGATTTATTTACAACAAGATGTATTGTGTGTATATTACATAGAGAATACAACTTTCACAAAATATGCCATGGGAAATTTTACGAAAAAGCGATTATTACAGCAATAATATTTAGATTGTCATGCAAAATATGTACCACAACACGTTATTATAGCGATAGTTTTACGATTTTCACCATAGCAACGCGATAATTTTATAAATTTCACCATAGCAACAAGAAAATCCTAAACAATTATCTCTAAATTTGTAATTGTGTTTCAATTTCCTTTTATTATGATTGAATTTTTTATACACACCAAAGGAAAAGCCACCCAAACAAAAGCTTGTCAAATAATTTGCATACAACATGACACAAATGAATGAATTGTGATTCAATCGCTGACGGGAAAGTTGTATTCTCTTACTAAATACAACACGTGCTGTAATTAATGATCGATAATTTTTTACTCGTTAAAACCGACGCAGATAATTCAACTCGTGCTGCGCAGTATTACGAGTGAGAACACATGTACACGTTGGTACTTTCCTACTACGCACATGAAAATTCTTCGAAAATAAATATAATATGTATATTTATTCCCTATGTGTGTGGACAGTTAAGTATAGTAGCACGATTTTATTATGTGATTATTTTATGTTGTTTCATTCCCTGTATTCTGTCTATTCATGTATGAGACAACTGCCCAAGTACAACAAAAATTGAACTCATTTATAAGTTCCAAGTTTTTTTCCATTTATCAAAATTATCGATGGAACTTAGGTAACCCACATATATCAAGTTCTAATGGTTTAGTATTTTTGTTTCACTTTTCATAGGAAATCTTATAATATAATGGAACTCATACTTGTACTCAGTTCTCATTACTTGTAGCAAGTAATGATACTTGGGTGCTCTTTATATTTCATGAACTACACGAAGCAAAATATCTGTATTTTTAATCAAATATGGGATTCTTATACTTCATATAATCGAGTAGATTTGGGTCAAATTGGAAACAGCCTTGTACAGTAGATGAAGATATTACAACTGTTATATTTTTGTTTTCACTGTTTATGTAATTTATTTTATCCAATTTTGATACATAATAGCCCGATAACTAGACTGTTTTCAAATAAAGAAAATTTAAAATAACCCACTGTTATTGTATAACCCACGCTGCTAGGGGCAACGTGAGTTATATTTTGTATAACAAAATATTGAGTAGTCATTGGAAAATTATTCGTAGATTTCGAAATTTAAGTCCAAGAAACACGTCACATAGTTCACATAAATTTAAGAAACGGTTACTTTGATAAAATATATTTCAAAATTCAATGCTACAGTGTGAAAACACAAAATGGAACTATTTCTTATCAATTTACGATTATTTACATTTATTTCAACAAAATTGGATAAAACGTTGTATGCCACTCGTGAGAAAAGAGATATTATCCACTCGGGATAATATCCCACTCGGCTATCGCCTCGTGGGACAAACTTATCCCTCATGGATAATATCTCGTTTTGCTCACTAGCACCATAGACAATCATAATAGATCTCTCATTTGACTAAAAACAGAAAATAAAAACAAAAATTTTCCATTCAAATATTATCGATGTATTGCATATACGTATTATATTTGCAACGCATTCTAAAATTATTGCCTTATAAAATACACAACACAACGATACATTGGAATTATCAGAAATTTTTGTTTTTTTCCTTTAGTTACTATGAAATGAGAAATCTAGTATGAATGTCTATGCTAGTACCATAAATAACTATTATCCACGACTAACGTATAATATGTTCATTATACGTTTGTTTCATCACTTATAATGATATCCATTATTCACTGCTAGTTTATCTAGTAGTCTCTTCTTTAATTATTCCATACTTCCAAGTAAATTATTTGATTTTTGAAATTTTATCTAGTAGTCTCTTGCCGTATTCATTATTATTAAACTGTGACGTCAAAATGTCGACAAAAATTATTTGAAGGGTATTTAAAGGAGTTGATTATAAAACATAATGAAATTTGTCGGTCGTGGACAAAGTATCGTATTCTACTCGCATATAATGGCTGTTATTGACTCAGATGATTTACGACAAACTTCATCTTCGTGAATAATAGCTATATAATAGCTTATAATTTTTGTTTTAATTTAATAAATGTTATTTTATTTATCCATGTCTTATTTGTTACATTTTAATTTTTGTCTATCACCACCATTTTGTGTTTTAAAGATTAAATGAGCGCAATGAGCAGTTGAGCACGCGTAGTTGCGGCCATGGAATCCGAGATGAGACTGACTTATTGATTTTTTATTTATTCATTTTGTTTTTGTGCCTTGTTGTTTTTTTTTGGTTGCGCAGTTGGTGTGTTTTATTTTCGAAAATATGGCGTGTTTGCGGACGACTTAATTGTGGCGAATGAGTGAGCAAGTCGCTACAAAGATTTGTTTATTTATGCAGCATACATTTTATTACAAGGCAAAATAACATCAGTCATCATCGCCATCATCGTCATCGACGAAACTCGGCAGAATACGTAAGTCCATTTTTTCCAATTTTGCGTTTTCCATATCAAAAGAAAGAATAGACAATTTTGATTTGGGTACGGTTTCTAAAATATCTTAAACAGTAATGTGAAGTGGAAAACTTGAAAATTAAATTAGTGTTTGCCCGAAAAAAATAAGTATGTAGAGGGATAGTTTTCATAACATCCTGAAAAATTTTTTTTTTTTACTTACGAATTCTGCGAGTTTCGCCGACGATATGTATGCTGATATTTGATGATCTAATGTGGTGATGTTTTTAGAATTTTACAACGGGGCCGTGTATCTCCGTTCCGTTTGGAATAGTTTCAAGCAAATATTGTTGGGTTGGAATTGTTCTAGCAAGAACTTTGAAAATTTGGTTTATTTATTTATTTCTATTTTTATTGTTTATTAATTAGTGGCAATTGATAAAGGAAGAAGAATTATTTTCGGGTAATATTGAGCATAAATTACATTTTATTTTGTACCGGTTGCTATTGTTGTTACCGAAGTAAATCGGATTATATATATATATATATATATATATATATATATATATATATATATATATATATATATATATATATATATATATATATATATATATATATATATATATATATATATATATATATATATATATATATATATATATATATATATATATATATATATATATATATTGGTTTTGGTTGTTCAATTTCACAGTTTAGAGTTTTGATGGACATGGAAATGGCTGTTGTCAGGTCATGGACTGAATACAGCATAAATATAAGTTTTGGCTATCTCATCTTTATTTAATGTTTTTTTTTTATGTTTTATCACATTTATCAAACTTTCATTACGGGGCAGACTTCTGTAGTCTTAATGGCGGATTAGCAACTTTATTTTAAGTGGCGCAGGTAACTAGAATGGCGGTGATCGTTTAAATAGGGGCTGATACTAGTGAATTTGTTATATTGGATCGTCTCTGAACTACTAAAATTATTAAACAGAATCTACATGAAATTCCGAAAATAGGAACGATGAATAGTCTAAATAAAAAAAAATAAATTTTAGTTTGGTTCTAAAGTATTACTTGGAAATGCTTGATGAATCTAGTTTTAATTTTAGAGATATCAATGTTTGGATTATTATCGATTGTTAAGTATTCGATAAATATAAAACAGTTGTACCAAAAATGTGATTTGTAGGTTATGTTGGCAAATCACTTTGCTTTGTAACTGATTGTAGGTGTTGCGGTCGAGTGTGGAACGCAACACCTTTTAGATAATTTCATTAGAATTTATTTTGATTTTTTTGAATTATCATTTAAAATGGATTATTTCTCAGCAAAATGAGTTCGTTTTTATAAAACTGAACATCATCAATCGATTCTATCATCATCAAGATGGCTTATAAACCAGTGATGCCATTTTGGGATTCTAAAAGGTATAGTATTTCTATTCCATTATAATTGTACAGGAGGATATTCATAACATGTATATAACAAAAATTCGGTTTTCCAAATTTTATTTCAGTTCATGTAATTCTAAATTTATTTCATTACATAAATAAACTTAATTAATATAGTAAAACATGGCAAACCGAGTGGTTTGTTGACGGAGATTGGAATGCTGTGCAATTACCAAAAAATAATATGTAAAACTTAAATTTATAGCCATAACGAAATTTTCTTATAAAGGCTTTTAAATAAATTAGGATTGGGATGCTATAGAATAGGAAACGAATCGGTTGGTTATTAAATAGGATGTCACAATAAAATAATCGATTAATTTGTTTCAGTTTAGAAAGAAAATCCTTGTTTACCGATAAACAACGTATAATTTATTCCAGAATATAACATAGCTCCAGAATTAATCATGTTTATAAGGATTAAATTTAATCCTGATTTTCAGAATAAAAGTAATAATTTGAATCAACTCTCCAGGATCAACAAGAAGTTAATAATTCGTTAATAACTATTTTACTATATTAAATACTAATAATTTTACTGAATATCGACTGCATAGGTGGCTAAAACCAGGTCAAGCCTCTAATACTAACATTCCTTTACTACGCCTCGGTTTTGTTATGTGTAAAAATGGTGTAGGGTGGTTCCGGCGTATCAGGGAATCTTGCTAAGGCTTGGTCATACATTCGTAACAATCAATCAATGTATCAGTACTGTACTCGTTTTATTATAATAAAATTTGTAAACCAAATTTTTAAAGCTCTCGCAAAAGCTCTAGATTTTAATTGGGATTACTTTTATTTGTTGCCGGTTTGTAAATAAGTAAATTATTTTCAAAATAAATAAATCAAATAAATTCTGAAGAACCAACATTTTTAAAATAAAATAAAAATATCGTTGTTGTTGTCAATTTTTTTGAAATGTAATTGTTGGCAATTTAATTTTTCTTTTTTTAAACTATAAGAGCAGGAATCATAGAGTTTGTTTTTATATTCATTAGCAGTGCATTTTTTTTGTTGCACTAAAATACGCAATACAAATTTACAAAGCTTTTTGGAAAAGCTCTTTATTTTAATTGAGATGGCTTTGTCTCTATATTCATCACTATTGTAATCATTTTGTCGTGGTAAAATATGCAATATAAATTTTTAAAACTCAGCCAAAAGCTCTCCATTTTAGTTGCAATTACAGTTTTTTCGTTACCGGTTCGTTGCTGTTTTCAATAATTATGAAATGTTGTTGTTGTCAAATTAATTTTCGTTTCCACTCTACAAAATTAATTAGTATTGATTTTTTTTCCACCAGCCGTCACCAATTTAATACCATTTTGTTCTAATAATTCTGAAGCTTTTGCAAAAACAGTGAATCGTTATTCTGCTTCAAAACTGTAGTTAGCGACTTGCAAAACTAATCTTGTATAATTAACCATTACAAAAATATTTTTTTTAACGTACAACAAAATAGTAAGGAAACAAATTACGTTCATGTAAAATGGTGTTGTTATCAATCATTGTATGATTAGTTGAGCAGTGGCACATCATCGATATTATTTTTAAGTATAGGTTGAAATGCATCTATTAACAACCAACCCTATTAAATACTTGTCAACTACAAAATATAGTTGTCAAACGTATTTTGTTGGCGCTTAGAAACATTTACAATTTAGATGTTTTTTGATAAATTAAAATCTATATACATACGAGTTGTATGTGTTCCTTTTCTAGGTTATATAGAGACAAAACAAACAATAGCTACACAAAGTATCAATATACATATGCACAATTGCACATATGTACGTTAGCTTACATAGTTTGTACAATATGTAAATATATTTGCTCGTCGCATTGCTTTCGTAACATATACATAATAGACATTTCTTAAAAAAAAAAAATTAAATAAATTTGTTTAATTTTCTATAAATATTTTATAATTTTGTATTTAGCACTCATAAATTAATGAATTTCTACCAAACTATACTATATATAGATTTGTACAGTAAACAAAATTTTTAATACTATTATTTTGCATCTGTGGGCAATATTTAAATTTAAAAGATGAAATGATGTACGATTTTCTTTTAATTTATATGTTGTCGTTATAAGCATATTATTTTATAGTTTATACATATTTGCAGCATACTTATATGTACTTTAATTTTTGAGTAGGTCTATTACTTAAATATTAAAATCTCTTATAATTTATAAGTAAAATTATATTTATCAAGTAACATTTATTTATAACAAACAAACAATCCAAATAAAAGCATAATTTTCTTTTTAAGAATAAAAAGTATGTAAATTCGTATTGTACTATTCCTGGTAAATATTTAATGTATATAACAAAAGAAGTTTTGCAATTTAAAAATGAAATCTTAAATTTTTTGCTAGCTTTTCACTTATATTTAGTATGCAAATAAATTATTATAACACAGAATAAAATAAAAATTCGCTATTTACGTATTGTAATTATATTTATCGTATGTCAACGTTTATATTAAAGCAGAATAGGACTGAAACGTAATAACAATGAACCTAACCAAGTCACGTTTTATGTGCTTACAAATTTAAATCGTATCTTATTATAATCGCCTAAAATTTGCATAATTGTGACAAATGACTGAACATATTGTGAAAACTTGTTGTTTCTTACGTTATTCTCATAAATAAGCTTTTCGTACAAATATTTGCACAAAAATGAGGCAATAAATTCTGTTTCAAGATGTAGTGCGGAATGAAAAAATATTTTTGTATATTTTGTACACATTTTGGTAAAATATTAAGATAGTTTTCTGTTTTTTAAAGATATAATAGATGGGATACTTGTTGAGTTATTCATTAGTAAATAGTCAAGTCTCTAGGGCCGTAATGTACCATTAAGATGTAAAAATAGCAGTTTTTATCATATATATGTACATACACTGTATTCCCATTATTGTATTTAAGATATAATTTGAATATTCTTGAGATTTTTGGCAGACTGTTCCTAAACCACTCCTAACGCAAGCTTTAAAATTTAAAAGCCCTAATAACAAAAGATTCGAAATAGAAAGTCCCCTTAATCTATGCTAATTAACCTCATAGCCAGAACCTAATGTTCTTTGTCACAGAAATCCTTAACCAAACCTCAAAAATCCAAGTAACCCATTATCTTAGGCTTTTAAACTCTGTACATCTCTTGATTTAAGCTTTTGAAATATGTTGCCTTTTAATATATGTTTTTATGTCCCGTTGACCCTTTCTCTAACTTTAAAAAGCCCATAGCAA
Source organism: Tipula helvola (assembly GCA_963556165.1). Taxonomy (NCBI): domain Eukaryota; kingdom Metazoa; phylum Arthropoda; class Insecta; order Diptera; family Tipulidae; genus Tipula; species Tipula helvola. The sequence continues at coordinate 92,427 of CAUVYM010000070.1, forward strand.
TTCAACCTAACCATAGGCAAATTCCTATAAGCTTTTAAACTTAAAGCTCAGCAATAGTGTTGTAATCAAATATTTCTTGACTTGGGCTATTAAGCCTCACAGCCTCTGAACCTAAGCTAATAAGCACATGAACTGGTTAACCTAACCTCAAAAACCCAATAACGTGAAGCTTTTTAAAAGTTTAAAACGTTTTAAATGTTTTAAAATTACATTAACTTAAGAATGTAATCGTTGACATCATGGTCAGCTTTGTAATCTTGTTTAATGTTCCTAAGGGTCTCCTAAAGCGATTTTAATAAATACCGAAACAAAAATTCAATTTTTAGAGAAACTACAGTACAACAAAACCTCAAAAAATTTACCTTACCGAAAATTTTAATCGTGTTTGATTTACATCAAAATTACTTCTTGGTATAGTTCGTGGGTGTCAGTGTACTAGAATGTGAAGGGAGCTCTAAATATTACCTCAGGATTCGTTACTAACCTCAAAATTCCAAATGTGTTGTAGAACTCAAATTACGTTTGTATTTTGTTTTACGTATCGTCAAGGAATTCACTTTGAAGTTTCGGGTCACAACTTGCACATTCGATAACTTAAAAAAAAATTTTAGTAATTGATATATGAAATGGAAATTTATAGCTTAAGAAAATGTTGAACATTCTTGTATATTTATACAGATTGAATAATAATTTATAAACCTTTATAAACGAACCACATACTAATCGGACCATTTTTTAACATTTAACACAAGTTTTTGTAGTATAACCATCTCAACAAAAAAAAAAAAAAAATCAGACACTCTAACAACCACTTTACACGCAGTTAATTAACCTTTAAATTCGATACTTTTATTTAATAAAATTAATTTCGGTTAATTTACATAAACAATGAAAACAATTCAATTTAACCTTCACTCTGTGTATAGGTTACCATTGCGTTGTCTGTGTATAGGGGTCAATCTGACCCCACTTTTGTTTTCATATATTTTATAAGGAAAATAAAAAAAAAATCGTTTTTTTGTTTATTTCATACTAATATTTTAATTAGAAAAATAAAATTCATTAAAAAAATAACAAACATCTATTAGAAATATCAAATAAAAATAAATAAAAAAAAAAAACAAAATAATTAATTAATAATTACATAAATTCATTAAATGTATTTTAGTCAGACGCATTTTCTGAAACAACTTCTTCTTCGCTCGAATCCATTTCTTCCTCTCTGGCGCATTATACATATGCACAAAATCTGGCTGTGAGTTGAACAACAAGGCTCATTGCAACTATGGCATCTTGTTTTTGTTTTAGAGTCAGCCGATCGCGGACACAAGTAGCATCGCGGACGTTTACTAACTGTTGCCTTCTTAGCTGCTTCTTCGGTTGTTGAAATTGGGTTTACGTTCAACACTTTATAGCCTATTTGGTTGATTGAGATTTTCACATTACGCTTTAACGCTCGTGCATTGGACAGTCGCTCCAATATATTTGCATGCACCAATTCCATTGCCAATTGTTTCAGAAATGTCTTTCTTTCGGAGGCGCCGCGAATTGCGTATAATTGTGGGTTAGCCAATTTATATAAATTGAAAGCTGCTACACCTGCGATGTCGATCATATAAAGAATAATACCATTGGCCATCGTTTAGATTTCCTTTTACAGGTGTATGCTCTGACGAGTTTATCAAGAGTATCAACACCTCCCTTCGTTGCATTATAGTCCAGTATACTGTTTGGTTTTTTAGAATCACCGTCAATTCCACCATCGTTGTGTAAAGTTGATAAAAGGAGTACGTTTTTATTTGGTTTTGGAACAAAGCTGACCAGGGTTAGATGGTTATCGAAGTAAAATTTTGATGAATTTACTTGTCTTTTCTTCAGCTCCGTTTTGCTCGTTAATTCTTTGGGAAGATCAGGTTTATTTTGAGGTATCGTTGCAATTATAGTGGTCTTTTTTTGTAATAGTTGTTCGGCCAATTTACAACTTGTGAAAAATTATCCATCGTAATTGTTCTTCCTTTGTTTAGGTATGGTGCAGATATTCGATGGACCAAATTTAGAGCATAATTATTTAAACGAGATTCGTTTTGTTGTTTACCCACATACACCTCGGCGTTCAACGGATACGCATTTTTGTCATCACATATCCAAAATATTTTAACTCCGTACTTGCCTGGTTTTGACGGTATATACTGTCTAAAGCCACATCTTCCTCTCGTTAAAACCAGTTGTTCATCTATTGTTAAATTCGATGATGGCTTGTATGGTGCTCAGATGTTTGACAAGAACATGGTCCACATATCACGGAATGCTACTAATTTGTCAGTTTTCAAACGCTCTGATCTGGTTTGAAAATTATCGAATCGCAGAAACCTTAGTAATTGCTGTACTCTCTCTAGCGACATTACAGCTCTATAAAATGGACGATTATCAAGACGATACAATTCGTCCAATCGCTCATTCCAGTTTTTATGGACGCCAGCATAAATTAGAATACCGATTAGAGCATAAATTTCCTCGGATTTTGTGTTATACCAAAGACGTTGTCATTTTGCTGTATTGCTTTTCGAAGAATAATATTGCCGTGCTTTTCTATTTGTTTCAGCTACAATAATATTCACTAAAGTTTCTGGTACAACATTTTGAACTGCTAGTAGATGAGTGCTCAGGTTTTGTGATGTTTGAGATGTCTAGCCATCTTTCTCTCTATATATAAGAAAATCACGTGTTTTTGTTGCATTAGGAGGATTTACACTCCATTTTCTTGTAAATTTTTTGTTCTGGGCATAATACCACTGGCCGCTATCTTCCTCGAGATGTTCATCGGTGGTAGGTTCACTTTCACCTTGTTTCATCAGTGATATCTTCGACATCCTTATCGTCATCAATATTACATACGTTTGTGATTATCTGCTCCACTTGGTAATCATCATCGCAATCCGAAAACTCAATATCTATATTATCGTTTGCAATCTCTTCTTCGTCCGAAGTCTCTGGAGTTGTAACACTGTCAAAAAGTTCATGCAATTCTTGACGGCTCTGTCTTTTCCTTGCCATAACACAAAATAGTATAACAATGTTGCACAACCAAATGAAAAAATTATAAAAAATGATCCTTCTATTTTCACTGTATCGACCAGTTCGCTCAAAATGTACACAATAAATAAGCAGAAATATCGTTGAAAATATTACAAAAATGAGGTAACGGGATCATCAGTATATAACGTAAATAGTCATAAACAAATACATATGTATATGGCAATGCATTTTCTCTATCTCTTACTACAATATTTATGAGAGAAATTGTGCAAACAACAACACATTAACATTCCATACACTAAGAAGAAAAAATAAATCGGCATTCTATTCTCTATACAAAATTTAGAAAAAATGTGGGGTCATTCTGACCCCAGTGCACAGAAATATGCTTGGTTCATTTCAACTTATCCTAACTGTCACATATTTAATTGGTTTTGACCCGCTTTCCATTGAATTAAATGTAAAACATATTAGTTTAACCTTTGCCAATTGTTTGGACTAATTAAATGACGAAAAGTGTATTTTTTTCGACTTTTAAAAGGACTGGGGTCATTTTAACCCCACTACACAGAGTGAAGGTTAAAAGCAAACCAACAGTTGATTGTCAAAATATTGAGTTGAAGTTGGGTAAAATTATTCTACTAAAAGTATTTTCCAGTATTTTTCGCTATATTTATCGTAGACTCCAAAAATATTGTTTAGAAAAATGCACCTTATTGCTCGATAATTCTTGGGATTCGCGAAAAAAAATCCGTCGAGACTCTCGAGTCTCGAGACTGGTAATAGTCCGAGAATTTGGCATCACTATAAGTTGCCGACATTTTGACGTCTCAATTTAATTATATATAATGAAATGGAAAGAGATTACTAGATAAAATTTCAAAACTGAATAACAGTGATTAATTATTAATTACTGCTAGCAGTGATAGACGAAGTTGTTGCAAACATTTTTAAAGATTTTAAAAATGTTTTAATAACAGTTTCATTTATTTACCAAGAATCTTGAGATAAGAATTTTGCAAAACCTTTTTGGTATTTACTTTTTTTATCGTTTCGCCCATAAGGCGAAATTAATTAGTCTGCATACAAAATGGACGATATCGATTAGGTGCCAATATACTATATATCCCGTCATAAACTGAGTCATCAACAAACTAGAGCAAATAGTATTTACATGTTTATTTAATTAAGCCTATTTTAATTATGAATATCCAACGCTAAACCATAAATTTGAAATTGAATAGAAAATTGTTTTCACAATCCTCCACAAATTTTATATATTTTGTTTTTTTTAAATTTACACAAATTAAAAAATATTTTATAAAACACAGAATAAAAGCTTTTTTGTTATTTTGGGTAATATTACAAAAAAATCCACTCGACTAGCATATGTATAAAAAAATAAACACACTGCTTGTATAAGGTAAACACACAAACATACCATGTATATTCCTAAAATTGAAGTTCTAATATTTATATTCTCGTTGTACCCAAAACAATTTTGTTTAGTTTATCTAAAATACATTAAAAAATACATACATATTTCGAATTGTTAGCAAAAACTATATTTAAAAAACAAAAATATTTTAATACAGTAAATCTAGAAGTACCAAAAAATGTATACAATTTTATATTGTAACTTTTAGTAATTTTTCGCTAACTCCTAGAAATCTATACCACAGTTATTTACATTTCATATAGTTGTACAAACATTGATATTCTCTATGTATACGATATTTTGCTTTAAAAGCTTTGTTTATTTAATCTGATATTTTTATTTGTATTTTTATAAAGTTGTGAATACGGGCTATAAACCAAACATAAATGTAACACAAAAGGATTGAGAAATTTTAATTTTTCACTGAAATTTATAATATGTCCAACCCAATAAAAATGTAAAATTGTTATTTATTTTACATAATATCGGTGTTATGTGAAAATTTTAAATTTAGGTTAGGTTATTATAGGTTTTCCTAAAATCAGCATTATTTTCAAATACGAAGAACCTTTGTATACTTTCGAGAGACAGGTTGTTTAAAAGATTATTCTTTGGAATACCCGGTGTACAATAATTATTCGTAAACACAAAACCATTGAATCTCTGCTCATTGCATCTGTAATATTCATCAACAACATATAGGAGCAGACTACAAAATATGTATTTTTTTTTATTTTATTATATGCTCAACAACTTTCAAAAACAGAAAATTTAACAAATGAAAAAACCAGAATGGAAATTTTTACCAAAGCTCTTCTATTTTGTTCAACGAGCTTTCTTGTTTGCTTCAACAAATTATGGTTTTTTATTGTGTAATACAATACATTTTATATTTTTATATAAAATATTACTTTGCAACCAATTTGATTTTTTGTAGTTTTGAAAATATTGTTCGACCGCAATCTACCAAACAAATAATAACTAATTCAAAAAAAGACAAATAATAATATTTAAAAGGGAAATCTAAATAGCTTTATGTATAGTTTCAAAACGGTCATTGTTGAATATTGAAAAATATGTCTGGTATAATGATAACCTTTAAAAATATTAAATCGTGCAACTTTTATTAATAAATAAATTTGTTACTATATATTAACTCTGTGGATCTGACCAACCACTACAATTATCTGAGCACTGGAATTTAATTTTAATATAAAAATAAAAATTTTGTAACCTTAAAACAATAATATGTTGACAATTAATTTTTATTCGTGAATACGACAGCAGACAAATTTTACATTTGGTTTTTGAATTTTCCTACATAACACAAAAGACGAAGAATGCGACCTGCTTAATTCAAAAGTTATTTTCATTTAACAGGGCACAAAAATAAAATTATATTTTAACAACACAATTAAATTAGTTTAATGGTTGACATTAGAAAAATATGTTCAGCATAATTATACACGTGTAAAGTAAAAAAAAATAATATTCAAAATTAGGGAAGGATGGTGAGGGATATTAGCTTTTAATATATTAAAGCTAATTTGTGTAAACTTTAATGCAAATAACTTTAGCTTACATTTTTTTGTGTTGTTATTTAAATGCATAAGATACGTATTTATATGAATTTATTCTTTATCAGTTTTATATGCCAATTTAATTAAGTTAAAAAAAATATTTTTATTTTAAATACAGCTGGCTACAAAAAGTGAAATAATCGAGCATAGCTGGGATTTGTGCTTAAAAATCTCTTGAGGCGCTTACGTGAATGTTATTTCTGTTTTCAATTCCATACATGTTGCTAGCGTAATTTTGCAGGATTTCGAATTTTGTATCATTATCACACGATGCACCGCTCAAAAATGCAAAACCTTTTATAAATTTCTGTGACTGACATAACATTTTAAATGGCTGTTGTTTACCTTTTCGATAAAACGCTGGTTGAAGTCGCATCGTGTAAATGCATGAAATTAAAGCAGTGTTGGGTGGAGG
>CAUVYM010000071.1:0-24938 GCA_963556165.1 Tipula helvola
GTAGAAATCGATGTTTTTAGTAGGATTTTGGTACATTATAGAAAAATTGGCATATCTTCGAAACTAGAACGAATTTTTACAATCTGCTTTTTGTGTATGATAGGTAACAGTATAGCCTATCATACGCAATTTGCAGATTGTAAATATTCAATCTAGTTTTTGAGATATCTTAATTTTACTGAGCGAATGTATGCAATCAGGGTATCGAAAAAACACACTGTACTACTATCCATGCTTTTCGGAGAGGCAGAAAAAACTTTTTGTTCGCAATCGTTTTCAAAGCTAATAATTATGATAATACAAGTTAATTAAATAAAATTCGTCGTAATTTCATTTCGTTTACATAACCCGTTTGGTAGAAATCGATGTTTTTAGTAGGATTTTGGTACATTATAGAAAAATTGGCATATCTTCGAAACTAGAACGAATTTTTACAATCTGCTTTTTGTGTATGATAGGTAACAGTATAGCCTATCATACGCAATTTGCAGATTGTAAATATTCAATCTAGTTTTTGAGATATCTTAATTTTACTGAGCGAATGTATGCAATCAGGATATCGAAAAAACACACTGTACTACTATCCATGCTTTTCGGAGAGGCAGAAAAAACTTTTTGTTCGCAATCGTTTTCAAAGCTAATAATTATGATAATACAAGTTAATTAAATAAAATTCGTCGTAATTTCATTTCGTTTACATAACCCGTTTGGTAGAAATCGATGTTTTTAGTAGGATTTTGGTACATTATAGAAAAATTGGCATATCTTCGAAACTAGAACGAATTTTTACAATCTGCTTTTTGTGTATGATAGGTAACAGTATAGCCTATCATACGCAATTTGCAGATTGTAAATATTCAATCTAGTTTTTGAGATATCTTAATTTTACTGAGCGAATGTATGCAATCAGGATATCGAAAAAACACACTGTACTACTATCCATGCTTTTCGGAGAGGCAGAAAAAACTTTTTGTTCGCAATCGTTTTCAAAGCTAATAATTATGATAATACAAGTTAATTAAATAAAATTCGTCGTAATTTCATTTCGTTTACATAACCCGTTTGGTAGAAATCGATGTTTTTAGTAGGATTTTGGTACATTATAGAAAAATTGGCATATCTTCGAAACTAGAACGAATTTTTACAATCTGCTTTTTGTGTATGATAGGTAACAGTATAGCCTATCATACGCAATTTACAGATTGTAAATATTCAATCTAGTTTTTGAGATATCTTAATTTTACTGAGGGAATGTATGCAATCAGGATATCGAAAAAACACACTGTACTACTATCCATGCTTTTCGGAGAGGCAGAAAAAACTTTTTGTTCGCAATCGTTTTCAAAGCTAATAATTATGATAATACAAGTTAATTAAATAAAATTCGTCGTAATTTCATTTCGTTTACATAACCCGTTTGGTAGAAATCGATGTTTTTAGTAGGATTTTGGTACATTATAGAAAAATTGGCATATCTTCGAAACTAGAACGAATTTTTACAATCTGCTTTTTGTGTATGATAGGTAACAGTATAGCCTATCATACGCAATTTGCAGATTGTAAATATTCAATCTAGTTTTTGAGATATCTTAATTTTACTGAGGGAATGTATGCAATCAGGATATCGAAAAAACACACTGTACTACTATCCATGCTTTTCGGAGAGGCAGAAAAAACTTTTTGTTCGCAATCGTTTTCAAAGCTAATAATTATGATAATACAAGTTAATTAAATAAAATTCGTCGTAATTTCATTTCGTTTACATAACCCGTTTGGTAGAAATCGATGTTTTTAGTAGGATTTTGGTACATTATAGAAAAATTGGCATATCTTCGAAACTAGAACGAATTTTTACAATCTGCTTTTTGTGTATGATAGGTAACAGTATAGCCTATCATACGCAATTTACAGATTGTAAATATTCAATCTAGTTTTTGAGATATCTTAATTTTACTGAGCGAATGTATGCAATCAGGATATCGAAAAAACACACTGTACTACTATCCATGCTTTTCGGAGAGGCAGAAAAAACTTTTTGTTCGCAATCGTTTTCAAAGCTAATAATTATGATAATACAAGTTAATTAAATAAAATTCGTCGTAATTTCATTTCGTTTACATAACCCGTTTGGTAGAAATCGATGTTTTTAGTAGGATTTTGGTACATTATAGAAAAATTGGCATATCTTCGAAACTAGAACGAATTTTTACAATCTGCTTTTTGTGTATGATAGGTAACAGTATAGCCTATCATACGCAATTTGCAGATTGTAAATATTCAATCTAGTTTTTGAGATATCTTAATTTTACTGAGCGAATGTATGCAATCAGGATATCGAAAAAACACACTGTACTACTATCCATGCTTTTCGGAGAGGCAGAAAAAACTTTTTGTTCGCAATCGTTTTCAAAGCTAATAATTATGATAATACAAGTTAATTAAATAAAATTCGTCGTAATTTCATTTCGTTTACATAACCCGTTTGGTAGAAATCGATGTTTTTAGTAGGATTTTGGTACATTATAGAAAAATTGGCATATCTTCGAAACTAGAACGAATTTTTACAATCTGCTTTTTGTGTATGATAGGTAACAGTATAGCCTATCATACGCAATTTGCAGATTGTAAATATTCAATCTAGTTTTTGAGATATCTTAATTTTACTGAGGGAATGTATGCAATCAGGATATCGAAAAAACACACTGTACTACTATCCATGCTTTTCGGAGAGGCAGAAAAAACTTTTTGTTCGCAATCGTTTTCAAAGCTAATAATTATGATAATACAAGTTAATTAAATAAAATTCGTCGTAATTTCATTTCGTTTACATAACCCGTTTGGTAGAAATCGATGTTTTTAGTAGGATTTTGGTACATTATAGAAAAATTGGCATATCTTCGAAACTAGAACGAATTTTTACAATCTGCTTTTTGTGTATGATAGGTAACAGTATAGCCTATCATACGCAATTTGCAGATTGTAAATATTCAATCTAGTTTTTGAGATATCTTAATTTTACTGAGGGAATGTATGCAATCAGGATATCGAAAAAACACACTGTACTACTATCCATGCTTTTCGGAGAGGCAGAAAAAACTTTTTGTTCGCAATCGTTTTCAAAGCTAATAATTATGATAATACAAGTTAATTAAATAAAATTCGTCGTAATTTCATTTCGTTTACATAACCCGTTTGGTAGAAATCGATGTTTTTAGTAGGATTTTGGTACATTATAGAAAAATTGGCATATCTTCGAAACTAGAACGAATTTTTACAATCTGCTTTTTGTGTATGATAGGTAACAGTATAGCCTATCATACGCAATTTACAGATTGTAAATATTCAATCTAGTTTTTGAGATATCTTAATTTTACTGAGCGAATGTATGCAATCAGGATATCGAAAAAACACACTGTACTACTATCCATGCTTTTCGGAGAGGCAGAAAAAACTTTTTGTTCGCAATCGTTTTCAAAGCTAATAATTATGATAATACAAGTTAATTAAATAAAATTCGTCGTAATTTCATTTCGTTTACATAACCCGTTTGGTAGAAATCGATGTTTTTAGTAGGATTTTGGTACATTATAGAAAAATTGGCATATCTTCGAAACTAGAACGAATTTTTACAATCTGCTTTTTGTGTATGATAGGTAACAGTATAGCCTATCATACGCAATTTGCAGATTGTAAATATTCAATCTAGTTTTTGAGATATCTTAATTTTACTGAGCGAATGTATGCAATCAGGATATCGAAAAAACACACTGTACTACTATCCATGCTTTTCGGAGAGGCAGAAAAAACTTTTTGTTCGCAATCGTTTTCAAAGCTAATAATTATGATAATACAAGTTAATTAAATAAAATTCGTCGTAATTTCATTTCGTTTACATAACCCGTTTGGTAGAAATCGATGTTTTTAGTAGGATTTTGGTACATTATAGAAAAATTGGCATATCTTCGAAACTAGAACGAATTTTTACAATCTGCTTTTTGTGTATGATAGGTAACAGTATAGCCTATCATACGCAATTTGCAGATTGTAAATATTCAATCTAGTTTTTGAGATATCTTAATTTTACTGAGCGAATGTATGCAATCAGGATATCGAAAAAACACACTGTACTACTATCCATGCTTTTCGGAGAGGCAGAAAAAACTTTTTGTTCGCAATCGTTTTCAAAGCTAATAATTATGATAATACAAGTTAATTAAATAAAATTCGTCGTAATTTCATTTCGTTTACATAACCCGTTTGGTAGAAATCGATGTTTTTAGTAGGATTTTGGTACATTATAGAAAAATTGGCATATCTTCGAAACTAGAACGAATTTTTACAATCTGCTTTTTGTGTATGATAGGTAACAGTATAGCCTATCATACGCAATTTACAGATTGTAAATATTCAATCTAGTTTTTGAGATATCTTAATTTTACTGAGCGAATGTATGCAATCAGGATATCGAAAAAACACACTGTACTACTATCCATGCTTTTCGGAGAGGCAGAAAAAACTTTTTGTTCGCAATCGTTTTCAAAGCTAATAATTATGATAATACAAGTTAATTAAATAAAATTCGTCGTAATTTCATTTCGTTTACATAACCCGTTTGGTAGAAATCGATGTTTTTAGTAGGATTTTGGTACATTATAGAAAAATTGGCATATCTTCGAAACTAGAACGAATTTTTACAATCTGCTTTTTGTGTATGATAGGTAACAGTATAGCCTATCATACGCAATTTGCAGATTGTAAATATTCAATCTAGTTTTTGAGATATCTTAATTTTACTGAGCGAATGTATGCAATCAGGATATCGAAAAAACACACTGTACTACTATCCATGCTTTTCGGAGAGGCAGAAAAAACTTTTTGTTCGCAATCGTTTTCAAAGCTAATAATTATGATAATACAAGTTAATTAAATAAAATTCGTCGTAATTTCATTTCGTTTACATAACCCGTTTGGTAGAAATCGATGTTTTTAGTAGGATTTTGGTACATTATAGAAAAATTGGCATATCTTCGAAACTAGAACGAATTTTTACAATCTGCTTTTTGTGTATGATAGGTAACAGTATAGCCTATCATACGCAATTTGCAGATTGTAAATATTCAATCTAGTTTTTGAGATATCTTAATTTTACTGAGCGAATGTATGCAATCAGGATATCGAAAAAACACACTGTACTACTATCCATGCTTTTCGGAGAGGCAGAAAAAACTTTTTGTTCGCAATCGTTTTCAAAGCTAATAATTATGATAATACAAGTTAATTAAATAAAATTCGTCGTAATTTCATTTCGTTTACATAACCCGTTTGGTAGAAATCGATGTTTTTAGTAGGATTTTGGTACATTATAGAAAAATTGGCATATCTTCGAAACTAGAACGAATTTTTACAATCTGCTTTTTGTGTATGATAGGTAACAGTATAGCCTATCATACGCAATTTGCAGATTGTAAATATTCAATCTAGTTTTTGAGATATCTTAATTTTACTGAGCGAATGTATGCAATCAGGATATCGAAAAAACACACTGTACTACTATCCATGCTTTTCGGAGAGGCAGAAAAAACTTTTTGTTCGCAATCGTTTTCAAAGCTAATAATTATGATAATACAAGTTAATTAAATAAAATTCGTCGTAATTTCATTTCGTTTACATAACCCGTTTGGTAGAAATCGATGTTTTTAGTAGGATTTTGGTACATTATAGAAAAATTGGCATATCTTCGAAACTAGAACGAATTTTTACAATCTGCTTTTTGTGTATGATAGGTAACAGTATAGCCTATCATACGCAATTTACAGATTGTAAATATTCAATCTAGTTTTTGAGATATCTTAATTTTACTGAGGGAATGTATGCAATCAGGATATCGAAAAAACACACTGTACTACTATCCATGCTTTTCGGAGAGGCAGAAAAAACTTTTTGTTCGCAATCGTTTTCAAAGCTAATAATTATGATAATACAAGTTAATTAAATAAAATTCGTCGTAATTTCATTTCGTTTACATAGAGATATCTTAATTTTACTGAGGGAATGTATGCAATCAGGATATCGAAAAAACACACTGTACTACTATCCATGCTTTTCGGAGAGGCAGAAAAAACTTTTTGTTCGCAATCGTTTTCAAAGCTAATAATTATGATAATACAAGTTAATTAAATAAAATTCGTCGTAATTTCATTTCGTTTACATAACCCGTTTGGTAGAAATCGATGTTTTTAGTAGGATTTTGGTACATTATAGAAAAATTGGCATATCTTCGAAACTAGAACGAATTTTTACAATATGCTTTTTGTGTATGATAGGTAACAGTATAGCCTATCATACGCAATTTACAGATTGTAAATATTCAATCTAGTTTTTGAGATATCTTAATTTTACTGAGCGAATGTATGCAATCAGGATATCGAAAAAACACACTGTACTACTATCCATGCTTTTCGGAGAGGCAGAAAAAACTTTTTGTTCGCAATCGTTTTCAAAGCTAATAATTATGATAATACAAGTTAATTAAATAAAATTCGTCGTAATTTCATTTCGTTTACATAACCCGTTTGGTAGAAATCGATGTTTTTAGTAGGATTTTGGTACATTATAGAAAAATTGGCATATCTTCTAAACTAGAACGAATTTTTACAATCTGCTTTTTGTGTATGATAGGTAACAGTATAACCTATCATACGCAATTTACAGATTGTAAATATTCAATCTAGTTTTTGAGATATCTTAATTTTACTGAGCGAATGTATGCAATCAGGATATCGAAAAAACACACTGTACTACTATCCATGCTTTTCGGAGAGGCAGAAAAAACTTTTTGTTCGCAATCGTTTTCAAAGCTAATAATTATGATAATACAAGTTAATTAAATAAAATTCGTCGTAATTTCATTTCGTTTACATAACCCGTTTGGTAGAAATCGATGTTTTTAGTAGGATTTTGGTACATTATAGAAAAATTGGCATATCTTCGAAACTAGAACGAATTTTTACAATCTGCTTTTTGTGTATGATAGGTAACAGTATAGCCTATCATACGCAATTTACAGATTGTAAATATTCAATCTAGTTTTTGAGATATCTTAATTTTACTGAGCGAATGTATGCAATCAGGATATCGAAAAAACACACTGTACTTACTATCCATGCTTTTCGGAGAGGCAGAAAAAACTTTTTGTTCGCAATCGTTTTCAAAGCTAATAATTATGATAATACAAGTTAATTAAATAAAATTCGTCGTAATTTCATTTCGTTTACATAACCCGTTTGGTAGAAATCGATGTTTTTAGTAGGATTTTGGTACATTATAGAAAAATTGGCATATCTTCGAAACTAGAACGAATTTTTACAATCTGCTTTTTGTGTATGATAGGTAACAGTATAGCCTATCATACGCAATTTACAGATTGTAAATATTCAATCTAGTTTTTGAGATATCTTAATTTTACTGAGCGAATGTATGCAATCAGGATATCGAAAAAACACACTGTACTACTTACTATCCATGCTTTTCGGAGAGGCAGAAAAAACTTTTTGTTCGCAATCGTTTTCAAAGCTAATAATTATGATAATACAAGTTAAATAAATAAAATTCGTCGTAATTTCAGTTCGTTTACATAACCCGTTTGGTAGAAATCGATGTTTTTAGTAGGATTTTGGTACATTATAGAAAAATTGGCATATCTTCGAAACTAGAACGAATTTTTACAATCTGCTTTTTGTGTATGATAGGTAACAGTATAGCCTATCATACGCAATTTACAGATTGTAAATATTCAATCTAGTTTTTGAGATATCTTAATTTTACTGAGCGAATGTATGCAATCAGGATATCGAAAAAACACACTGTACTACTATCCATGCTTTTCGGAGAGGCAGAAAAAACTTTTTGTTCGCAATCGTTTTCAAAGCTAATAATTATGATAATACAAGTTAATTAAATAAAATTCGTCGTAATTTCATTTCGTTTACATAACCCGTTTGGTAGAAATCGATGTTTTTAGTAGGATTTTGATACATTATAGAAAAATTGGCATATCTTCGAAACTAGAACGAATTTTTACAATCTGCTTTTTGTGTATGATAGGTAACAGTATAGCCTATCATACGCAATTTACAGATTGTAAATATTCAATCTAGTTTTTGAGATATCTTAATTTTACTGAGCGAATGTATGCAATCAGGATATCGAAAAAACACACTGTACTACTATCCATGCTTTTCGGAGAGGCAGAAAAAACTTTTTGTTCGCAATCGTTTTCAAAGCTAATAATTATGATAATACAAGTTAATTAAATAAAATTCGTCGTAATTTCATTTCGTTTACATAACCCGTTTGGTAGAAATCGATGTTTTTAGTAGGATTTTGATACATTATAGAAAAATTGGCATATCTTCGAAACTAGAACGAATTTTTACAATCTGCTTTTTGTGTATGATAGGTAACAGTATAGCCTATCATACGCAATTTACAGATTGTAAATATTCAATCTAGTTTTTGAGATATCTTAATTTTACTGAGCGAATGTATGCAATCAGGATATCGAAAAAACACACTGTACTACTATCCATGCTTTTCGGAGAGGCAGAAAAAACTTTTTGTTCGCAATCGTTTTCAAAGCTAATAATTATGATAATACAAGTTAATTAAATAAAATTCGTCGTAATTTCATTTCGTTTACATAACCCGTTTGGTAGAAATCGATGTTTTTAGTAGGATTTTGGTACATTATAGAAAAATTGGCATATCTTCGAAACTAGAACGAATTTTTACAATCTGCTTTTTGTGTATGATAGGTAACAGTATAGCCTATCATACGCAATTTACAGATTGTAAATATTCAATCTAGTTTTTGAGATATCTTAATTTTACTGAGCGAATGTATGCAATCAGGATATCGAAAAAACACACTGTACTACTATCCATGCTTTTCGGAGAGGCAGAAAAAACTTTTTGTTCGCAATCGTTTTTAAAGCTAATAATTATGATAATACAAGTTAATTAAATAAAATTCGTCGTAATTTCATTTCGTTTACATAACCCGTTTGGTAGAAATCGATGTTTTTAGTAGGATTTTGGTACATTATAGAAAAATTGGCATATCTTCGAAACTAGAACGAACTTTTACAATCTGCTTTTTGTGTATGATAGGTAACAGTATAGCCTATCATACGCAATTTACAGATTGTAAATATTCAATCTAGTTTTTGAGATATCTTAATTTTACTGAGCGAATGTATGCAATCAGGATATCGAAAAAACACACTGTACTACTATCCATGCTTTTCGGAGAGGCAGAAAAAACTTTTTGTTCGCAATCGTTTTCAAAGCTAATAATTATGATAATACAAGTTAATTAAATAAAATTCGTCGTAATTTCATTTCGTTTACATAACCCGTTTGGTAGAAATCGATGTTTTTAGTAGGATTTTGGTACATTATAGAAAAATTGGCATATCTTCGAAACTAGAACGAACTTTTACAATCTGCTTTTTGTGTATGATAGGTAACAGTATAGCCTATCATACGCAATTTACAGATTGTAAATATTCAATCTAGTTTTTGAGATATCTTAATTTTACTGAGCGAATGTATGCAATCAGGATATCGAAAAAACACACTGTACTACTATCCATGCTTTTCGGAGAGGCAGAAAAAACTTTTTGTTCGCAATCGTTTTCAAAGCTAATAATTATGATAATACAAGTTAATTAAATAAAATTCGTCGTAATTTCATTTCGTTTACATAACCCGTTTGGTAGAAATCGATGTTTTTAGTAGGATTTTGGTACATTATAGAAAAATTGGCATATCTTCGAAACTAGAACGAACTTTTACAATCTGCTTTTTGTGTATGATAGGTAACAGTATAGCCTATCATACGCAATTTACAGATTGTAAATATTCAATCTAGTTTTTGAGATATCTTAATTTTACTGAGCGAATGTATGCAATCAGGATATCGAAAAAACACACTGTACTACTATCCATGCTTTTCGGAGAGGCAGAAAAAACTTTTTGTTCGCAATCGTTTTCAAAGCTAATAATTATGATAATACAAGTTAAATAAATAAAATTCGTCGTAATTTCAGTTCGTTTACATAACCCGTTTGGTAGAAATCGATGTTTTTAGTAGGATTTTGGTACATTATAGAAAAATTGGCATATCTTCGAAACTAGAACGAATTTTTACAATCTGCTTTTTGTGTATGATAGGTAACAGTATAGCCTATCATACGCAATTTACAGATTGTAAATATTCAATCTAGTTTTTGAGATATCTTAATTTTACTGAGCGAATGTATGCAATCAGGATATCGAAAAAACACACTGTACTACTATCCATGCTTTTCGGAGAGGCAGAAAAAACTTTTTGTTCGCAATCGTTTTCAAAGCTAATAATTATGATAATACAAGTTAATTAAATAAAATTCGTCGTAATTTCATTTCGTTTACATAACCCGTTTGGTAGAAATCGATGTTTTTAGTAGGATTTTGATACATTATAGAAAAATTGGCATATCTTCGAAACTAGAACGAATTTTTACAATCTGCTTTTGTGTATGATAGGTAACAGTATAGCCTATCATACGCAATTTACAGATTGTAAATATTCAATCTAGTTTTTGAGATATCTTAATTTTACTGAGCGAATGTATGCAATCAGGATATCGAAAAAACACACTGTACTACTATCCATGCTTTTCGGAGAGGCAGAAAAAACTTTTTGTTCGCAATCGTTTTCAAAGCTAATAATTATGATAATACAAGTTAAATAAATAAAATTCGTCGTAATTTCAGTTCGTTTACATAACCCGTTTGGTAGAAATCGATGTTTTTAGTAGGATTTTGATACATTATAGAAAAATTGGCATATCTTCGAAACTAGAACGAATTTTTACAATCTGCTTTTTGTGTATGATAGGTAACAGTATAGCCTATCATACGCAATTTACAGATTGTAAATATTCAATCTAGTTTTTGAGATATCTTAATTTTACTGAGCGAATGTATGCAATCAGGATATCGAAAAAACACACTGTACTACTATCCATGCTTTTCGGAGAGGCAGAAAAAACTTTTTGTTCGCAATCGTTTTCAAAGCTAATAATTATGATAATACAAGTTAATTAAATAAAATTCGTCGTAATTTCATTTCGTTTACATAACCCGTTTGGTAGAAATCGATGTTTTTAGTAGGATTTTGGTACATTATAGAAAAATTGGCATATCTTCGAAACTAGAACGAATTTTTACAATCTGCTTTTTGTGTATGATAGGTAACAGTATAGCCTATCATACACAATTTACAGATTGTAAATATTCAATCTAGTTTTTGAGATATCTTAATTTTACTGAGCGAATGTATGCAATCAGGATATCGAAAAAACACACTGTACTACTATCCATGCTTTTCGGAGAGGCAGAAAAAACTTTTTGTTCGCAATCGTTTTCAAGCTAATAATTATGATAATACAAGTTAATTAAATAAAATTCGTCGTAATTTCATTTCGTTTACATAACCCGTTTGGTAGAAATCGATGTTTTTAGTAGGATTTTGGTACATTATAGAAAAATTGGCATATCTTCGAAACTAGAACGAATTTTTACAATCTGCTTTTTGTGTATGATAGGTAACAGTATAACCTATCATACGCAATTTACAGATTGTAAATATTCAATCTAGTTTTTGAGATATCTTAATTTTACTGAGCGAATGTATGCAATCAGGATATCGAAAAAACACACTGTACTACTATCCATGCTTTTCGGAGAGGCAGAAAAAACTTTTTGTTCGCAATCGTTTTCAAAGCTAATAATTATGATAATACAAGTTAATTAAATAAAATTCGTCGTAATTTCATTTCGTTTACATAACCCGTTTGGTAGAAATCGATGTTTTTAGTAGGATTTTGGTACATTATAGAAAAATTGGCATATCTTCGAAACTAGAACGAACTTTTACAATCTGCTTTTTGTGTATGATAGGTAACAGTATAGCCTATCATACGCAATTTACAGATTGTAAATATTCAATCTAGTTTTTGAGATATCTTAATTTTACTGAGCGAATGTATGCAATCAGGATATCGAAAAAACACACTGTACTACTATCCATGCTTTTCGGAGAGGCAGAAAAAACTTTTTGTTCGCAATCGTTTTCAAAGCTAATAATTATGATAATACAAGTTAAATAAATAAAATTCGTCGTAATTTCAGTTCGTTTACATAACCCGTTTGGTAGAAATCGATGTTTTTAGTAGGATTTTGATACATTATAGAAAAATTGGCATATCTTCGAAACTAGAACGAATTTTTACAATCTGCTTTTTGTGTATGATAGGTAACAGTATAGCCTATCATACGCAATTTACAGATTGTAAATATTCAATCTAGTTTTTGAGATATCTTAATTTTACTGAGCGAATGTATGCAATCAGGATATCGAAAAAACACACTGTACTACTATCCATGCTTTTCGGAGAGGCAGAAAAAACTTTTTGTTCGCAATCGTTTTCAAAGCTAATAATTATGATAATACAAGTTAATTAAATAAAATTCGTCGTAATTTCATTTCGTTTACATAACCCGTTTGGTAGAAATCGATGTTTTTAGTAGGATTTTGGTACATTATAGAAAAATTGGCATATCTTCGAAACTAGAACGAATTTTTACAATCTGCTTTTTGTGTATGATAGGTAACAGTATAGCCTATCATACACAATTTACAGATTGTAAATATTCAATCTAGTTTTTGAGATATCTTAATTTTACTGAGCGAATGTATGCAATCAGGATATCGAAAAAACACACTGTACTACTATCCATGCTTTTCGGAGAGGCAGAAAAAACTTTTTGTTCGCAATCGTTTTCAAAGCTAATAATTATGATAATACAAGTTAATTAAATAAAATTCGTCGTAATTTCATTTCGTTTACATAACCCGTTTGGTAGAAATCGATGTTTTTAGTAGGATTTTGGTACATTATAGAAAAATTGGCATATCTTCGAAACTAGAACGAATTTTTACAATCTGCTTTTTGTGTATGATAGGTAACAGTATAGCCTATCATACACAATTTACAGATTGTAAATATTCAATCTAGTTTTTGAGATATCTTAATTTTACTGAGCGAATGTATGCAATCAGGATATCGAAAAAACACACTGTACTACTATCCATGCTTTTCGGAGAGGCAGAAAAAACTTTTTGTTCGCAATCGTTTTCAAAGCTAATAATTATGATAATACAAGTTAATTAAATAAAATTCGTCGTAATTTCATTTCGTTTACATAACCCGTTTGGTAGAAATCGATGTTTTTAGTAGGATTTTGGTACATTATAGAAAAATTGGCATATCTTCGAAACTAGAACGAATTTTTACAATCTGCTTTTTGTGTATGATAGGTAACAGTATAACCTATCATACGCAATTTACAGATTGTAAATATTCAATCTAGTTTTTGAGATATCTTAATTTTACTGAGCGAATGTATGCAATCAGGATATCGAAAAAACACACTGTACTACTATCCATGCTTTTCGGAGAGGCAGAAAAAACTTTTTGTTCGCAATCGTTTTCAAAGCTAATAATTATGATAATACAAGTTAATTAAATAAAATTCGTCGTAATTTCATTTCGTTTACATAACCCGTTTGGTAGAAATCGATGTTTTTAGTAGGATTTTGGTACATTATAGAAAAATTGGCATATCTTCGAAACTAGAACGAACTTTTACAATCTGCTTTTTGTGTATGATAGGTAACAGTATAGCCTATCATACGCAATTTACAGATTGTAAATATTCAATCTAGTTTTTGAGATATCTTAATTTTACTGAGCGAATGTATGCAATCAGGATATCGAAAAAACACACTGTACTACTATCCATGCTTTTCGGAGAGGCAGAAAAAACTTTTTGTTCGCAATCGTTTTCAAAGCTAATAATTATGATAATACAAGTTAATTAAATAAAATTCGTCGTAATTTCATTTCGTTTACATAACCCGTTTGGTAGAAATCGATGTTTTTAGTAGGATTTTGGTACATTATAGAAAAATTGGCATATCTTCGAAACTAGAACGAATTTTTACAATCTGCTTTTTGTGTATGATAGGTAACAGTATAGCCTATCATACACAATTTACAGATTGTAAATATTCAATCTAGTTTTTGAGATATCTTAATTTTACTGAGCGAATGTATGCAATCAGGATATCGAAAAAACACACTGTACTACTATCCATGCTTTTCGGAGAGGCAGAAAAAACTTTTTGTTCGCAATCGTTTTCAAAGCTAATAATTATGATAATACAAGTTAATTAAATAAAATTCGTCGTAATTTCATTTCGTTTACATAACCCGTTTGGTAGAAATCGATGTTTTTAGTAGGATTTTGGTACATTATAGAAAAATTGGCATATCTTCGTAGAACGAATTTTTACAATCTGCTTTTTGTGTATGATAGGTAACAGTATAGCCTATCATACACAATTTACAGATTGTAAATATTCAATCTAGTTTTTGAGATATCTTAATTTTACATGAGCGAATGTATGCAATCAGGATATCGAAAAAAACACACTGTACTACTATCCATGCTTTTCGGAGAGGCAGAAAAAACTTTTTGTTCGCAATCGTTTTCAAAGCTAATAATTATGATAATACAAGTTAATTAATAAAATTCGTCGTAATTTCATTTCGTTTACATAACCCGTTTGGGTAGAAATCGATGTTTTTAGTAGGATTTTGGTACACTTATAGAAAAATTGGCATATCTTCGAAACTAGAACGAATTTTTACAATCTGCTTTTTGTGTATGATAGGTAACAGTATAACCTATCATACGCAATTTACAGATTGTAAATATTCAATCTAGTTTTTGAGATATCTTAATTTTACTGAGCGAATGTATGCAATCAGGATATCGAAAAAACACACTGTACTACTATCCATGCTTTTCGGAGAGGCAGAAAAAACTTTTGTTCGCAATCGTTTTCAAAGCTAATAATTATGATAATACAGTTAAATAAATAAAATTCGTCGTAATTTCATTTCGTTTACATAACCCGTTTGGTAGAAATCGATGTTTTTAGTAGGATTTTGGTACATTATAGAAAAATTGGCATATCTTCGAAACTAGAACGAACTTTTACAATCTGCTTTTTGTGTATGATAGGTAACAGTATAGCCTATCATACGCAATTTACAGATTGTAAATATTCAATCTAGTTTTTGAGATATCTTAATTTTACTGAGCGAATGTATGCAATCAGGATATCGAAAAAACACACTGTACTACTATCCATGCTTTCGGAGAGGCAGAAAAAACTTTTTGTTCGCAATCGTTTAAAGCTAATAATTATGATAATACAAGTTAATTAAATAAAATTCGTCGTAATTTCATTTCGTTTACATAACCCGTTTGGTAGAAATCGATGTTTTTAGTAGGATTTGATACATTATAGAAAAATTGGCATATCTTCGAAACTAGAACGAATTTTTACAATCTGCTTTTTGTGTATGATAGGTAACAGTATAGCCTATCATACGCAATTTACAGATTGTAAATATTCAATCTAGTTTTTGAGATATCTTAATTTACTGAGCGAATGTATGCATTCAGGATATCGAAAAAACACACTGTACTACTATCCATGCTTTTCGGAGAGGCAGAAAAAACTTTTTGTTCGCATCGTTTTCAAAGCTAATAATTATGATAATACAAGTTAAATAAATAAAATTCGTCGTAATTTCAGTTCGTTTACATAACCCGTTTGGTATGAAATCGATGTTTTTAGTAGGATTTTGATACATTATAGAAAAATTGGCATATCTCGAAACTAGAACGAATTTTTACAATCTGCTTTTTGTGTATGATAGGTAACAGTATAGCCTATCATACGCAATTTACAGATTGTAAATATTCAATCTAGTTTTTGAGATATCTTAATTTTACTGAGCGAATGTATGCAATCAGGATATCGAAAAAACACACTGTACTACTATCCATGCTTTTCGGAGAGGCAGAAAAAACTTTTTGTTCGCAATCGTTTTCAAAGCTAATAATTATGATAATACAAGTTAATTAAATAAAATTCGTCGTAATTTCATTTCGTTTACATAACCCGTTTGGTAGAAATCGATGTTTTAGTAGGATTTTGGTACATTATAGAAAAATTGGCATATCTTCGAAACTAGAACGAATTTTTACAATCTGCTTTTTGTGTATGATAGGTAACAGTATAGCCTATCATACACAATTTACAGATTGTAAATATTCAATCTAGTTTTTGAGATATCTTAATTTTACTGAGCGAATGTATGCAATCAGGATATCGAAAAAACACACTGTACTACTATCCATGCTTTTCGGAGAGGCAGAAAAAACTTTTTGTTTCGCAATCGTTTTCAAAGCTAATAATTATGATAATACAAGTTAATTAAATAAAATTCGTCGTAATTTCATTTCGTTTACATAACCCGTTTGGTAGAAATCGATGTTTTAGTAGGATTTTGATACATTATAGAAAAATTGGCATATCTTCGAAACTAGAACGAATTTTTACAATCTGCTTTTTGTGTATGATAGGTAACAGTATAGCCTATCATACGCAATTTACAGATTGTAAAATATTCAATCTAGTTTTTGAGATATCTTAATTTTACTGAGCGAATGTATGCAATCAGGATATCGAAAAACACACTGTACTACTATCCATGCTTTTCGGAGAGGCAGAAAAAACTTTTTGTTCGCAATCGTTTTCAAAGCTAATAATTATGATAATACAAGTTAATTAAATAAAATTCGTCGTAATTTCATTCGTTTACATAACCCGTTTGGTAGAAATCGATGTTTTTAGTAGGATTTTGATACATTATAGAAAAATTGGCATATCTTCGAAACTAGAACGAATTTTTACAATCTGCTTTTTGTGTATGATAGGTAACAGTATAGCCTATCATACGCAATTTACAGATTGTAAATATTCAATCTAGTTTTTTAGATATCTTAATTTTACTGAGCGAATGTATGCAATCAGGATATCGAAAAAACACACTGTACTACTATCCATGCTTTTCGGAGAGGCAGAAAAAACTTTTGTTCGCAATCGTTTTCAAAGCTAATAATTATGATAATACAAGTTAATTAAATAAAATTCGTCGTAATTTCATTTCGTTTACAAAACCCGTTTGGTAGAAATCGATGTTTTTAGTAGGATTTTGGTACATTATAGAAAAATTGGCATATCTTCGAAACTAGAACGAATTTTTACAATCTGCTTTTTTGTGTATGATAGGTAACAGTATAGCCTATCATACACAATTTACAGATTGTAAATATTCAATTCTAGTTTTTGAGATATCTTAATTTTACTGAGCGAATTGTATGCAATCAGGATATCGAAAAAACACACTGTACTACTATCCATGCTTTTCGGAGAGGCAGAAAAAACTTTTTGTTCGCAATCGTTTTCATCAAAGCTAATAATTATGATAATACAAGTTAATTAAATAAAATTCGTCGTAATTTCATTTCGTTTACATAACCCGTTTGGTAGAAATCGATGTTTTTAGTAGGATTTTGGTACATTATAGAAAAATTGGCATATCTTCGAAACTAGAACGAATTTTTACAATCTGCTTTTTGTGTATGATAGGTAACAGTATAGCCTATCATACGCAATTTACAGATTGTAAATATTCAATCTAGTTTTTGAGATATCTTAATTTTACTGAGCGAATGTATGCAATCAGGATATCGAAAAAACACACTGTACTACTATCCATGCTTTTCGGAGAGGCAGAAAAAACTTTTTGTTCGCAATCGTTTTCAAAGCTAATAATTATGATAATACAAGTTAATTAAATAAAATTCGTCGTAATTTCATTTCGTTTACATAACCCGTTTGGTAGAAATCGATGTTTTTAGTAGGATTTTGGTACATTATAGAAAAATTGGCATATCTTCGAAACTAGAACGAATTTTTACAATCTGCTTTTTGTGTATGATAGGTAACAGTATAGCCTATCATACGCAATTTACAGATTGTAAATATTCAATCTAGTTTTTGAGATATCTTAATTTTACTGAGCGAATGTATGCAATCAGGATATCGAAAAAACACACTGTACTACTATCCATGCTTTTCGGAGAGGCAGAAAAAACTTTTTGTTCGCAATCGTTTTCAAAGCTAATAATTATGATAATACAAGTTAATTAAATAAAATTCGTCGTAATTTCATTTCGTTTACATAACCCGTTTGGTAGAAATCGATGTTTTTAGTAGGATTTTGGTACATTATAGAAAAATTGGCATATCTTCGAAACTAGAACGAATTTTTACAATCTGCTTTTTGTGTATGATAGGTAACAGTATAGCCTATCATACGCAATTTACAGATTGTAAATATTCAATCTAGTTTTTGAGATATCTTAATTTTACTGAGCGAATGTATGCAATCAGGATATCGAAAAAACACACTGTACTACTATCCATGCTTTTCGGAGAGGCAGAAAAAACTTTTTGTTCGCAATCGTTTTCAAAGCTAATAATTATGATAATACAAGTTAATTAAATAAAATTCGTCGTAATTTCATTTCGTTTACATAACCCGTTTGGTAGAAATCGATGTTTTTAGTAGGATTTTGGTACATTATAGAAAAATTGGCATATCTTCGAAACTAGAACGAATTTTTACAATCTGCTTTTTGTGTATGATAGGTAACAGTATAGCCTATCATACGCAATTTACAGATTGTAAATATTCAATCTAGTTTTTGAGATATCTTAATTTTACTGAGCGAATGTATGCAATCAGGATATCGAAAAAACACACTGTACTACTATCCATGCTTTTCGGAGAGGCAGAAAAAACTTTTTGTTCGCAATCGTTTTCAAAGCTAATAATTATGATAATACAAGTTAATTAAATAAAATTCGTCGTAATTTCATTTCGTTTACATAACCCGTTTGGTAGAAATCGATGTTTTTAGTAGGATTTTGGTACATTATAGAAAAATTGGCATATCTTCGAAACTAGAACGAATTTTTACAATCTGCTTTTTGTGTATGATAGGTAACAGTATAGCCTATCATACGCAATTTACAGATTGTAAATATTCAATCTAGTTTTTGAGATATCTTAATTTTACTGAGCGAATGTATGCAATCAGGATATCGAAAAAACACACTGTACTACTATCCATGCTTTTCGGAGAGGCAGAAAAAACTTTTTGTTCGCAATCGTTTTCAAAGCTAATAATTATGATAATACAAGTTAATTAAATAAAATTCGTCGTAATTTCATTTCGTTTACATAACCCGTTTGGTAGAAATCGATGTTTTTAGTAGGATTTTGGTACATTATAGAAAAATTGGCATATCTTCGAAACTAGAACGAATTTTTACAATCTGCTTTTTGTGTATGATAGGTAACAGTATAGCCTATCATACGCAATTTACAGATTGTAAATATTCAATCTAGTTTTTGAGATATCTTAATTTTACTGAGCGAATGTATGCAATCAGGATATCGAAAAAACACACTGTACTACTATCCATGCTTTTCGGAGAGGCAGAAAAAACTTTTTGTTCGCAATCGTTTTCAAAGCTAATAATTATGATAATACAAGTTAATTAAATAAAATTCGTCGTAATTTCATTTCGTTTACATAACCCGTTTGGTAGAAATCGATGTTTTTAGTAGGATTTTGGTACATTATAGAAAAATTGGCATATCTTCGAAACTAGAACGAATTTTTACAATCTGCTTTTTGTGTATGATAGGTAACAGTATAGCCTATCATACGCAATTTACAGATTGTAAATATTCAATCTAGTTTTTGAGATATCTTAATTTTACTGAGCGAATGTATGCAATCAGGATATCGAAAAAACACACTGTACTACTATCCATGCTTTTCGGAGAGGCAGAAAAAACTTTTTGTTCGCAATCGTTTTCAAAGCTAATAATTATGATAATACAAGTTAATTAAATAAAATTCGTCGTAATTTCATTTCGTTTACATAACCCGTTTGGTAGAAATCGATGTTTTTAGTAGGATTTTGGTACATTATAGAAAAATTGGCATATCTTCGAAACTAGAACGAATTTTTACAATCTGCTTTTTGTGTATGATAGGTAACAGTATAGCCTATCATACGCAATTTACAGATTGTAAATATTCAATCTAGTTTTTGAGATATCTTAATTTTACTGAGCGAATGTATGCAATCAGGATATCGAAAAAACACACTGTACTACTATCCATGCTTTTCGGAGAGGCAGAAAAAACTTTTTGTTCGCAATCGTTTTCAAAGCTAATAATTATGATAATACAAGTTAATTAAATAAAATTCGTCGTAATTTCATTTCGTTTACATAACCCGTTTGGTAGAAATCGATGTTTTTAGTAGGATTTTGGTACATTATAGAAAAATTGGCATATCTTCGAAACTAGAACGAATTTTTACAATCTGCTTTTTGTGTATGATAGGTAACAGTATAGCCTATCATACGCAATTTACAGATTGTAAATATTCAATCTAGTTTTTGAGATATCTTAATTTTACTGAGCGAATGTATGCAATCAGGATATCGAAAAAACACACTGTACTACTATCCATGCTTTTCGGAGAGGCAGAAAAAACTTTTTGTTCGCAATCGTTTTCAAAGCTAATAATTATGATAATACAAGTTAATTAAATAAAATTCGTCGTAATTTCATTTCGTTTACATAACCCGTTTGGTAGAAATCGATGTTTTTAGTAGGATTTTGGTACATTATAGAAAAATTGGCATATCTTCGAAACTAGAACGAATTTTTACAATCTGCTTTTTGTGTATGATAGGTAACAGTATAGCCTATCATACGCAATTTACAGATTGTAAATATTCAATCTAGTTTTTGAGATATCTTAATTTTACTGAGCGAATGTATGCAATCAGGATATCGAAAAAACACACTGTACTACTATCCATGCTTTTCGGAGAGGCAGAAAAAACTTTTTGTTCGCAATCGTTTTCAAAGCTAATAATTATGATAATACAAGTTAATTAAATAAAATTCGTCGTAATTTCATTTCGTTTACATAACCCGTTTGGTAGAAATCGATGTTTTTAGTAGGATTTTGGTACATTATAGAAAAATTGGCATATCTTCGAAACTAGAACGAATTTTTACAATCTGCTTTTTGTGTATGATAGGTAACAGTATAGCCTATCATACGCAATTTACAGATTGTAAATATTCAATCTAGTTTTTGAGATATCTTAATTTTACTGAGCGAATGTATGCAATCAGGATATCGAAAAAACACACTGTACTACTATCCATGCTTTTCGGAGAGGCAGAAAAAACTTTTTGTTCGCAATCGTTTTCAAAGCTAATAATTATGATAATACAAGTTAATTAAATAAAATTCGTCGTAATTTCATTTCGTTTACATAACCCGTTTGGTAGAAATCGATGTTTTTAGTAGGATTTTGGTACATTATAGAAAAATTGGCATATCTTCGAAACTAGAACGAATTTTTACAATCTGCTTTTTGTGTATGATAGGTAACAGTATAGCCTATCATACGCAATTTACAGATTGTAAATATTCAATCTAGTTTTTGAGATATCTTAATTTTACTGAGCGAATGTATGCAATCAGGATATCGAAAAAACACACTGTACTACTATCCATGCTTTTCGGAGAGGCAGAAAAAACTTTTTGTTCGCAATCGTTTTCAAAGCTAATAATTATGATAATACAAGTTAATTAAATAAAATTCGTCGTAATTTCATTTCGTTTACATAACCCGTTTGGTAGAAATCGATGTTTTTAGTAGGATTTTGGTACATTATAGAAAAATTGGCATATCTTCGAAACTAGAACGAATTTTTACAATCTGCTTTTTGTGTATGATAGGTAACAGTATAGCCTATCATACGCAATTTACAGATTGTAAATATTCAATCTAGTTTTTGAGATATCTTAATTTTACTGAGCGAATGTATGCAATCAGGATATCGAAAAAACACACTGTACTACTATCCATGCTTTTCGGAGAGGCAGAAAAAACTTTTTGTTCGCAATCGTTTTCAAAGCTAATAATTATGATAATACAAGTTAATTAAATAAAATTCGTCGTAATTTCATTTCGTTTACATAACCCGTTTGGTAGAAATCGATGTTTTTAGTAGGATTTTGGTACATTATAGAAAAATTGGCATATCTTCGAAACTAGAACGAATTTTTACAATCTGCTTTTTGTGTATGATAGGTAACAGTATAGCCTATCATACGCAATTTACAGATTGTAAATATTCAATCTAGTTTTTGAGATATCTTAATTTTACTGAGCGAATGTATGCAATCAGGATATCGAAAAAACACACTGTACTACTACTATCCATGCTTTTCGGAGAGGCAGAAAAAACTTTTTGTTCGCAATCGTTTTCAAAGCTAATAATTATGATAATACAAGTTAATTAAATAAAATTCGTCGTAATTTCATTTCGTTTACATAACCCGTTTGGTAGAAATCGATGTTTTTAGTAGGATTTTGGTACATTATAGAAAAATTGGCATATCTTCGAAACTAGAACGAATTTTTACAATCTGCTTTTTGTGTATGATAGGTAACAGTATAGCCTATCATACGCAATTTACAGATTGTAAATATTCAATCTAGTTTTTGAGATATCTTAATTTTACTGAGCGAATGTATGCAATCAGGATATCGAAAAAACACACTGTACTACTATCCATGCTTTTCGGAGAGGCAGAAAAAACTTTTTGTTCGCAATCGTTTTCAAAGCTAATAATTATGATAATACAAGTTAATTAAATAAAATTCGTCGTAATTTCATTTCGTTTACATAACCCGTTTGGTAGAAATCGATGTTTTTAGTAGGATTTTGGTACATTATAGAAAAATTGGCATATCTTCGAAACTAGAACGAATTTTTACAATCTGCTTTTTGTGTATGATAGGTAACAGTATAGCCTATCATACGCAATTTACAGATTGTAAATATTCAATCTAGTTTTTGAGATATCTTAATTTTACTGAGCGAATGTATGCAATCAGGATATCGAAAAAACACACTGTACTACTATCCATGCTTTTCGGAGAGGCAGAAAAAACTTTTTGTTCGCAATCGTTTTCAAAGCTAATAATTATGATAATACAAGTTAATTAAATAAAATTCGTCGTAATTTCATTTCGTTTACATAACCCGTTTGGTAGAAATCGATGTTTTTAGTAGGATTTTGGTACATTATAGAAAAATTGGCATATCTTCGAAACTAGAACGAATTTTTACAATCTGCTTTTTGTGTATGATAGGTAACAGTATAGCCTATCATACGCAATTTACAGATTGTAAATATTCAATCTAGTTTTTGAGATATCTTAATTTTACTGAGCGAATGTATGCAATCAGGATATCGAAAAAACACACTGTACTACTATCCATGCTTTTCGGAGAGGCAGAAAAAACTTTTTGTTCGCAATCGTTTTCAAAGCTAATAATTATGATAATACAAGTTAATTAAATAAAATTCGTCGTAATTTCATTTCGTTTACATAACCCGTTTGGTAGAAATCGATGTTTTTAGTAGGATTTTGGTACATTATAGAAAAATTGGCATATCTTCGAAACTAGAACGAATTTTTACAATCTGCTTTTTGTGTATGATAGGTAACAGTATAGCCTATCATACGCAATTTACAGATTGTAAATATTCAATCTAGTTTTTGAGATATCTTAATTTTACTGAGCGAATGTATGCAATCAGGATATCGAAAAAACACACTGTACTACTATCCATGCTTTTCGGAGAGGCAGAAAAAACTTTTTGTTCGCAATCGTTTTCAAAGCTAATAATTATGATAATACAAGTTAATTAAATAAAATTCGTCGTAATTTCATTTCGTTTACATAACCCGTTTGGTAGAAATCGATGTTTTTAGTAGGATTTTGGTACATTATAGAAAAATTGGCATATCTTCGAAACTAGAACGAATTTTTACAATCTGCTTTTTGTGTATGATAGGTAACAGTATAGCCTATCATACGCAATTTACAGATTGTAAATATTCAATCTAGTTTTTGAGATATCTTAATTTTACTGAGCGAATGTATGCAATCAGGATATCGAAAAAACACACTGTACTACTATCCATGCTTTTCGGAGAGGCAGAAAAAACTTTTTGTTCGCAATCGTTTTCAAAGCTAATAATTATGATAATACAAGTTAATTAAATAAAATTCGTCGTAATTTCATTTCGTTTACATAACCCGTTTGGTAGAAATCGATGTTTTTAGTAGGATTTTGGTACATTATAGAAAAATTGGCATATCTTCGAAACTAGAACGAATTTTTACAATCTGCTTTTTGTGTATGATAGGTAACAGTATAGCCTATCATACGCAATTTACAGATTGTAAATATTCAATCTAGTTTTTTTGAGATATCTTAATTTTACTGAGCGAATGTATGCAATCAGGATATCGAAAAAACACACTGTACTACTATCCATGCTTTTCGGAGAGGCAGAAAAAACTTTTTGTTCGCAATCGTTTTCAAAGCTAATAATTATGATAATACAAGTTAATTAAATAAAATTCGTCGTAATTTCATTTCGTTTACATAACCCGTTTGGTAGAAATCGATGTTTTTAGTAGGATTTTGGTACATTATAGAAAAATTGGCATATCTTCGAAACTAGAACGAATTTTTACAATCTGCTTTTTGTGTATGATAGGTAACAGTATAGCCTATCATACGCAATTTACAGATTGTAAATATTCAATCTAGTTTTTGAGATATCTTAATTTTACTGAGCGAATGTATGCAATCAGGATATCGAAAAAACACACTGTACTACTATCCATGCTTTTCGGAGAGGCAGAAGAAA